>MU251617.1:0-52969 GCA_019669835.1 Amylocarpus encephaloides
GGAACATCTGATTAGGTGGTGCCACTGCGTCATGTGTGGGTTTGAAGCTGAATTAGGCCTCGCCTAGGAATTAAAAGGCCCTGGAGGTTGTAGTAGGGGGGGAATAAACCAAGACATTACGGTATCAGAAGTAGAGGAGGATAGAAAGGATATCTTGAAGATACGTGAAATACGAGTGTTTTAGAGGTTCCAAATGCTTGTGGCTTAATGATTTTTACAGAGTTACGAGTAATAGCCATAGAGCAGAATCTGCTGAAAGGCGCTGCTATTTACACCTAAATTACTACTACGGCGCAGTAGACGTCAACTCCGATGCCCCATTGACCTTTAGTAGGAAGTCAATATAGGGGAGGTCGAAAAGACAGGAGGCCTTGCCGCCCTAAAGACGAAAGGAGGCCGTGCCCTCTTCCTCCCATCTAGTTAGTGGCAGAGGACTCCACTCAATCCACCCCACTCCACTCACTTCACTCCCTCCTAGAAATAGGGGTACACTTAAAAGAGAATCTGACCTCTGCACCAAAGTTGCTCGAAGGTGGAATGCATTTGTACTATTCTGGTACTGCTACGGAGTACTACGGTAGCTTACACCCCTCGGTGTGCCTCTAAACTTGATATCAAATATGGAGTATCGAGTCTCGACATTCATCCATGAAAGCACAAACAACCCTTTTACTAGGTATCATTGACATTTATCAATGATACCTAGGAAATGGGAAGCACAGCGCCATCGCAAGGTCTTCCCTATGCGAGGGAGTGTGCGTGTGGTGGCGCCGCTTTGCAGTGTTGAACAAAACTCGCCGGACCCCTTTTATTCGCTAGTACTCGTACTCCGTATTATACAAAGGTAGTAGGCTGCCTACTTGAGCATCCTGTAACAAGCACACTATCATTGCGGCGCATCGCAGATTCGCAGTTGTTGAAGGACAATCCAGCCTGCCAGGAGCCAGGACAACGCAGCCGCAGCTAATGCTGCAAACCGGCCTCAAAGGATTATCTCGACTGATATCGGGAGAGGATTGACGGCTGGAAAATATTTGGTGCTAGAATTCGTTTCTCCTTCAGCCTGCCGGAGGCGTTCGCCGATCATGACCGCTACTCGAGTAGCCCTCGTGTCAAGTCTCACAGCAAACACATTTGTATTCCACCACTTGCCTTTTTATCGTCGATGAGGAAGAAGCCTTGAGGCAGCATTCCCAAATGCCTCCTTGCGGTCGTCGCCAACGTGCTTGACTATTGGAAATAGGGTCCTCAACACATCTTGAGTCATCGTCGGGCAGACTACTCATGCGAAAGCCATGCAAAGCAATTAGTACCTCAAAATGGACCTCGAGATTATACTTTCGAGTGGAAAATAAGTCCCGTGCCGATACCACTCCTAGTTTCGCCAAGTGAGTTTTGAAAAGTTAAAAAATCCAGATCGAGATCTCTTCAAGCTATTGTTACTTCACGCTTACACTTGTACATCCTCAGCTCCACTCGTGCCGAAGCTGCAGTTTCTGCATTCCCTATGTGTTCCTACTTCTCCTGATTCATCACTGCACAGGTTGTTTGTAGCTCCCTCGTTGATTCCTCGTTCAGTACGGAGTATCAGACGTTGAGACATTCAAACGTCATTCAGTATGAACCAATGTCACCCCTCAATTAGCCTTAAACCGACAACGTTGTCCCGAGAAATTGGATTTTCTTAAGTAACGCTTTCATCCGTTACACACGCGTTACACAGGGCGAAAGCGTGTAGCATTCTTCATGTTGTTCTCCTCTAAGTTGTGATGTTGTGTTACGAGTTAAGACGACCTCGCGTGTGCCCCGCAGCCATCCTGCGCGGCAATGCCTGCTCTTCGTCGAGCCTCCCTGCTGTTGGTTCGGAGTGATTCCGATTTTTGGGGATTTTAGACGAGCTCGTCCGAACGAGCCGAAGGGCCGTAGACGCAATATCATACACATCTGTGGGCCCAGTCCAATGCAAAACAAGCCAATTCAACCTTCCTTGACTGGACTTCTCCAAGGATGATGTTGTTGGTGAGTTCTGACCTCCTCGGGGAAAGTTAGCAACCTGCACGTTCTTCTCCCCCGGGAACAGATCATTCTTGACACCCTATGAGCTTCTCGTTCTTGGGGATTTCCCTTGTGGCCACCCCGTACTAAGAACGAGCGCCATGCCGATCCATACGACACAAGACGAGGATATCGAAATCGGAAACAATAATAGATAAGAAAAGAGATCTTCTTAAGGCCTAGGCTTCAGGGTTCCCTTTTTCTAATATTAAGATAAATAAGAGAGGGTTTCTGACTTTTCTAACCGCGCGCTCGGTCTTATTGGCGGTTCTTAACCTAAATTCGAGTATAATTTAAACGAGATTCTTACTTCAATTCCTTAAACTCTAGGAATGATAGCTACTGGGCTGTTCTAGGGTACTCTCCTCTAGTTTTAAGTTATCTAATAGCATGGGTAGTGCTTAACTAATACCCCTGTATCTGGCAATGACCGCGACTGAAGAAGCGACTTTCAAGTTCTTACTTTGCTTTGACTCCGGGATAGAAACGAACTGCACAACCAGAGAAGTATGTACGGTCGGCTACTCGACCGGACTTACCGAGCATAAATTAGTAAGCCGGCATCAACACCAAGCGTCCGAGCTCCTTTACTCGTTAGCACCTGCTCGCCTTCTTTCACGCCAGCTGACACAAGATGATGCACTATACATACACGAATGCTTTCTACATTGTATCTCCGCGCAACGGACGTATTTGAACATTCCAAAAGAACCCCGGGAGCAAGAGTGTATACCGAGTACCCCACTTGACACCTGCACAAGCGGTTGCACACACAAACGCGCCAGCACCACGCATCTTCCTACAGTAAGTGAACTGTCTTTCCTCTCCATCTGCATGGCCACTGCAATTTCAAACTCGCCCGGAGCCTAGAGCCAACCAAGTTTGAAGACTTTCGGCTGATGTAGAATGCCACATGACCTAGCAGGATGCAAGTGACTCGGCTACTTTTGCAATACAGTTCGGACACTTGCATTCACTCTTCTGTATGCCCTCGACACATCAGCTAGCCTTCGCACGCATCTCACTTTTGATGTGAACCTCTTGCTAATATGGCATTGTTTCCAATCTACGTGTATGTGACCGCCGACCACGTTTTATATCCGGAAGCTTGAGTCCTTATCGAAGAACCTACATATAAGTCATACATGAAGCGAGGAATATCAGCTGACTTGATTATATGCAATCAGGGGCTCCATGGGAATCAGGTCAATTCAACCGATCGAATATTTTGCTATGAATTTAAACGTGTTCTTTTGAGCCAACCTCAGCTTCAGAAGACTCAATTCGAAAAATCTTCTCGTTTTCTCTTCCTTGGGTTTCGAGACACCCTTGCTGTAGCCGAAAGCCGGTTCGCCAAACACTTTCCATAGATGCCATTCCATAGCTTAGCGATTCGGTTATTGCATTTAGAGCCACAAATAAGATGCCCTCAAAATCTCGCTCCAGTAATGAGTTGCCGTCACTCATACAGGTTCATCAATTACGGGTATGTACAGTACCTATAAATCCATAAACATTCAGCGACCATGGCTCACAACTACCCTAGAATCCTTCCCATGGTAACGATACTGATGATTGCTCGAGAATACTTGTCTAATTTTGTACTGTAGCGAAAAAAGCTAACAGGAGCGAATTTTGGTCAATCCATTTCTACCCATATACGAGGCCTGGAGATCGCCCCGTATTTGCCATGGTCGGTGGCAATGAACGAGATGGTAGTCATGTGAGAATCTCATTCGTTCGCAACTAATATCGTCGAAAGTGCTAAAAGTTTTACAGATTCTTATTTGTCGACTGCCTCCAAGCGGAAAAATGGAGGTCATTCAATACATTCTAGATAAGGATATCTATGACGAGGTCAGTTCTCCAGTCGGATATATTTCGCATCAAATGTTGATGTGTTAGAAAAGACGAAAGACATTCTCTATTCCTGTGTCTTTACTAAAGACATGAAGACCGGTGCCCCACTCCTTTGCGTAGCAGGCACTGCAAGGATCATCAAGATCATCGACGTAAGAACTGGAAAGGTAGTAAAGGTATGTATGAATCCGTTGTACACCGCTCTCTACTCACTAACATAATCTTACAGAGCTTGTGCGGTCATGGAGGGGTAAGAAAAGTCCCCTTGTGATATTTTTTTCCCGCTGACTAATTTCAGTCTATCAACGATCTCGCTATCTCACCTCTTTCACCCGAAATACTTGTGTCCTGCTCGGATGACCAAAGCATCATAGTATGGAGCTTAGATCCTGCTCACGAAAAGCAGCCTGTCGTAGCGATCCTCAAAGGAGAGGCAATTAAAGACAAGGTGTATAAAATCGTAAGCAGACCACATCCTATCTAGATAATATGGTCTAACACATCAAGGCATTCCACCAAAACGGCAGATACCTCCTATCTGCCGGCGGAGATTGTATTGTTAATCTCGTGGGTAATTCCAATCCTGTCTCTAGAGCTACCTTCTAATGTAAAGTAGTGGACACTACCAGAATTCCCCGATGAAAACACCGGCAAGTCAAAACCAACACTAATTTACTTCCCACACTTCTCATCCCCCGAAGTCCACCAATATCAAGTCGACAGGTTCGTCCTATTCCCAATCTCCCCTCAAAACTCATTCTAAAATCCCAAACAGCATAACCTTCTTCCACGACCTAATCCTCTCCCGCTCAGAACGCGAGGATCGCCTGGTCCTCTGGTCCATAACCGGCTTCGACTCCACACTCCCCCCACCCACCGAATCCGAAGCCCCCTCCCTCAAAGATGAGAAAACACTTACCCGCTCCTTCTTCGCCCCTCCCGCAATCACACCCGGCGCATCACCACAGTATTCCCGTCTTCTCACTTTCGCTAACCCAAAATCAGAACTCGTCTGGATCCGCCACGGTTTCTTCCCCGGTTCCCCCACCACTAATTCTATTCTTGCCTGTGGGAATGAGGTTGGAGAACTTCTCTTCTGGGATCTTGCTAGGCTCTCTGAACATCATGAGGCTATAACTAAAGGCACTTATGAAGACGATGAGAAACGACCGGGATTCATGGCGCTTTCGAGAAAGAAGACGAAGGGGCAGAATGGGAGGGAGGAGATGTTAGAGAGGAGTAGGAGGAAGTGGGACCGGCGTTATGGGATAGGGGATCCGGAGAGGGGTTTGGAAGCGCATAGGACTGTAGACTGTGATAGGTCGGTATGTCTGAGGGGGGTGGGGTGGAGTGCGGATGGGAGGTGGTGTGTTGCGGTGGGGGATCAGTCGACATTTGTTGTTTATGGGTGGGGGGCGTAAAGGGGGAATTGTTTTGAGAGTAATCGAAGGAGTCTGTCATGATAAGGGAACACCAAATTCAATTTAGTTCTCTCAAGGCCGTGAATATGGGAACCAGCGACTTTCACACAAACTTTGTACGTGCCACTTCACCTTGCAACTGGGAAGGGAATTCTCCTAGATATCCCCGACTTATCAACCTCACTGTCCAAACAAACCATGTTACTAGCAAGATTTAGCGAAATTGTATACCGCCACGCTACCTAAGAATATGGCGTAAACACCGCCTAGTTATGAGGAAACGGCGGCTTGTAGGAGGATGAAGGGATTGCTGTGAATACAATGGCAAATAAATGATGCGAAATTGAAAATTACGTTCTGGACAATAAAAAGCCTCTCGACAATAAAAAACACCTTCCCCTCCACTATTTCTCCTACTAATACAAAAAATCTCCTTGCACAAGACCGAAGCCTACCTTCCTACCCCTCATAAAACTCCCAACATACCATCCTTACCATCCTACCATCACGTTCTCCAACAGTATTCTCAGCTTCTCTACCCGCATCCCTTCCTTATACTCTATAAAGCAAACCAAATAAGAGTAGTTGTTTGAAGTGGCGGGTACTGGCTTTAGGGATGGGATATGGAGTGAGTTTAGCAGTTGTGTTTTTCAGGTAGATATAATGTTTATTATAAGGGTTGGAGAATTTTATTGAATGGAGTAGAGACGGGGGGAGGGGACTCACTTACGCTCCTGGAGGATTTATTTGTGCCAGGGGCGGGACGTGGGGAGGGACGAAGGAGTGGATGGGTGGTTAGGAGATAGAGGTATAAATATTTAGACTCCGTTCCGTGAAAAATAAGAAAATATACTGTAGCCCCCTGCCTTAATTTAAGCGATTACTGATCCTAGATACTATCGACTCTAATTGTAGGTATACGCACGGCAAATCTCTTGACCCCTTCCCCTCCAATTGTTTTTCAAATATCAATAGCCATCTATTACAATAGCCACAACCCACTAATATTATCACAAAACAACGGAAAACCCCCGCATCCCTATATCTTTCCCATCCACAAAAGCAAAACACCCTAGCTGTCCTCCTACCAATTGCCCTTACCATACTGAAACCAAACGCCAACATTAACAGCAACAATTGACATCGGTAGAAAAAGTCCTAATATCTAATAAAATGTCCATTATTAAGGTAGGGCAGAGAGCGAGTGATATGTTTCATAGTGGAACCAGCTTGCCTGCCTTGAGTTTATGTTCATTCAGAGGAGCGAGCAACAAGCACACACATACCGTTCTTCAAAAGTAGCTTCAGGCTCGCTGTCTTAAGATTACGGGGAGAAGGGGTGTGTTTCGTAGGGTTGGAGGAGGATGAGTCTGAGTCTGGGGCTACGAATAAGATAAGAGTATTCATATTTGCTCTGCGCACAGTACAGCTATCCATATCCCCTCCACCTTGAAACCGTATCTCAAGGAAAACTCCACTAAATAAACATTTCCGAGAAATTTGACTCTTTGGGTGGTCAATTATGCTCGCTGGGCTCGTGCTCGAGCCTTTCGTGCCCGCGATCTACGTGTTAAGGTGGAGGGGACAATTAATAGTATCCAGGGTGAGTAATAGAATAAAGCAAGGCGAGGGGGCTACGGTCTCTTTCCTAGTCTTTAGTTATTAAATGAAATTCTTCTCAGTTGTTCAACATTTACACTGTTTATATAGAGCTACAAGGATCATATTAAGTGTGCCGTACATAGAGTAACCACCCCTGCTCTCACTACGCGGTGGACTTTTCACAAACAACGACCTTCCCTCTCTCAAAAGTACGCATCTCATGAACCTATCAACACATCTCCAGCTACTCATCCATAAATCCAGATTTATAACTGCAATACCCAACCCATCTCCACATCCCACATCCAAAAAGGATATAGAGAAAAAGTCAATCCTCAAACCACAACACAGGCAATCCCCCAAAACAATATTTCTCACTTTTAAATCCAACGCCCCATTTTCGGGACACTCCTGACTCTCACCGAGGCATTCCAACCATACTTATGCAGCTACGTCTAGTCTTCCCCTTCCCTTTCTCTACGCAAGCACTAACCAAGAGAGCCATAGCATTCACATATCCTAAACAACATCCTCGAATTCCATACCTACACTTCCATCAAAACTGAAAACGGTGAATGTTTTTTGTCAAAAGCTGTTGTGTGGTACAGCAAACACTCACGCTTTTTATCCGACTTTTTTACCGAGACTTTGAGAAGGTTCCATGACTTCACACATTATGCGGGTAATAGGCAGAAAACCCTTAATTCTTAGATTGGTCCTAGGAGAATATATATATATATATTGGCTCAAGACAAGATGATTGATGGCTACTACGTAAGAAAATTACCCGAGCCTCGGTAGCAATACGTATTTATACACGACCATTGCCCTACCGAAGGATGCGATGAAAGCTTGAAATCTGTAAACTTCATTGCTCATATAGTATGACCTGCTAACAATATGAAGCAAATTGTGATAATCGTTGAAAGCTAGTTTGCGCCCAAATGGTCAAAACTCAAACCTTGCTACTACTTGTCCCATCCTCACAACCCAAAACCCCAGCTTCAGCAGTCCTCCCCTTATTCAGCGCCTCCTCCTCGGCTAAGAACGCCTCCTGTTCCCTCCGACTCTTCTCAAGATCAACACCGAAGATACAAACCACGCAACTGACCGCACTCAACGCAGCTAGGAAATAAAATGGCGTTGAGTTGTTCCCGCGAGGAGTCGCATCGATGATCGCCGAACTGACCAGCGGCCCGATGAAACTGGACGTCTTACCGATGATACTGAAGAGACTGAAGAAGAGGAATTCTCTACCCCTAGGCGTGACTTCGCTAATCATGATTTGTGAGTATGAATACCAAGGGCAGACGCAGAGCCCGTAGAATGCTTGGTATAGCCAGACTTCCCAGACATGGTGGAAGCCGAAGCGTTGTGTCCAGATGCCGATCATACCCCATATATCGAGGATGACAACGTTTACTGCGACAATGTTGAACATTGTTTTGGAGGAGAGATTCCATCTTTGCTGGGCCCACCAGAAAGTGTAGATTCCCACTGCCTGTGCAGCAATACCAACAATAAGAAGGTATGTCAACTGGAGAGTATTGTAGGCGATGATACTGTTTTGTAGAGTGGCAATGACTGTGACCGTGGTATTTAGGGACTATGATTCGTACTTAGCGCGACCTTTGGTACGCATGTATATAGTTACTCACATCTCCGAGCAAGAAATAGTTGATTAGATAAATCAAAGATTGTTTTAGATACCAGATTTGTCGTGAAGCACGATATAGCTGATAAATACCAGCAGACACTATGTTCATTCCAGCTGGGGCCTGAGAATTTTATCAGCGATAGATCAATAGGAAGTGTCTAAGGGTGAATTACAGATTGGCCGGCTCTTCGCTTCTCCTTGATAAACCATGGCAATGCCACAAGGACCCACACGCCTGTTGCAAATGCCACGAGAACCGACAATCCCCAATTGTTGTTTTCAGTAGAGGCATTCACACCAACCCCGAACATAATTCCTACGATGATTGCAAGGATGAAAATTTCGCAGACCGATTGGACGTAGAAAGCAACATTTGAGAGTTCGGCCCGCTTGAACTGGTCGCATTTGTCATACTCCTCTCTTGATATCTCCCCTGCTTCGAAGGCTTGTGCTTTCTCTCGCATATGTGGAGTATTTCGAGCCAAGCCAGGGAATCTGCTCACAGGTCAGAGTGATCTTCCATATATCGTAACCTTAAGATTTCTCACGCTGCAGTCCAGAAGGTCAAGGTAGTTTGGTACGCAATCACTGGATACGTCAGTTGGTTCTACCCCGGAAGAGAACTTTCCGTACGTCCAACAATGTACAGTCCTGTAGCAACCTCCCACTTAGAAGGTTCATGTACACCTAGCCAGCCAAACCCACTTCCCCAGGCTAGAAGTGATAAGCCGATTAAGATATTTGGGCGCCATGTTCCAAAGTCTAACCAATGTTAGCATTTGAAAGCATACAGATAGAGACCTCATAGTTACCGGCAAAGCTTCCGAGCACTAGAAAGACAACAATTTGAATGGAAAAGCTGATTCCGTTACTTAAAAGAACGATACTGTTGATTGTTCGATCTCTGTGTAGCAAGGTGTATTAGCACGTTGTTTCCCAAGCAGTGACTTCTCTTCAACAGTATTCATATCTGGGGTGATTGTAGTAAGTGCGCATGAATCGAACTTTGGATCAAATCAAGCCTTCGTCTCAGAAAGGATGTCCAAATAAATAACTCGTCCCCTTACCTGCCAGCAAATCTCAAAATCCCAGCGTCTCCAGCCGCCTGATACAACAAATTCTGAAAAGCAGTTGGAGCAAAGTTGAAAAGCGCCAACCCATTGTTCCCAACATAGTATGAGTAATAACACCATATTTCGACCCTATCTGTTTCGTACTTCGGATCGAATTGATCAGGTGCAATCGGGTGATCTGATAAAGACTCTGCTCCAGCGAAGGTCTTCAGTGGATCTTCGGTAGGTACTACTGCAAGATCAAGTGCTGAGGCTGCCGAAGTCATTGTTCACAACAACGTGGATCTGGCTCGAAGGGTTGAAATGTAATGTAGGAGAAAAGTAGCCATTCCAACCATCCAAGGAGAGTCCCGGCCTATTATATATAGCATCGAGTAATTCGAGAGATTTGATTTACGGGGTCGGATGGCATCATGCAGAAGTCTTGATCTATATCTTTCGGTATTGCAAAACTTCAAGATTTCTCGTCACGCCTCTGCTGTAGAGGAGAGTAACCGTATGTGGAAGGTGACACCAGCTTTTGCAAGCTCCCACGTGCACGCTTGAAGGTCACTACTTTTCAAGCCTAGAGGCATTATGAAATGTAAATGAAACTTAATAAAAGACAGGTGGTTTAGAACAGACCTACAACGTTCATGGAACGAGAAGAGCTTGGAAGCCTGGTAATGCAAGACATTGATTTTCAAAAGATAAGAATGTAATGGGGGAATCTCTTCGATTGACTAATACACTAGGAAACAACGCCCGCAAGAAATTGATCGAAGTGAGAATTGGCTACTAATTGGCCACAATTCTTCGAGATCAGAAAAGATTCGCGCCAGCCCTGGTTGATGAAAATGAATCCTTCGTCTCCTGTTTCAGTCAGAACATTGCTCTTTAAGCTGATCCATCACGACTCTTTCGGTAGCTGGCCTGCGAATGCTTCATCAGCGACCGGTTTATGCGGAAAAGTCCTTGGACCGACTCACTTCCTGCTCAACCTGTAGGCTATCAACGACTGGCGCAAGTTCGCTAAGGATTTCATAGGCCTTCTTGTGGTATTCGAGTTGGGCAGCAATCAAATCTGCCAAGTTTCGGAGAGGCTCTGGGGTGTCAAGGACCTGTTACAATGAGCATGGAAAGCATGTTGAACAACCAAATTTTCACGTACATTCTTCATAACGCCAACGGCTTCCTCAGTCTGGCCTACAAACTCGTCTTCAGCTTGCTCAATTTCGACACGAGTCTCTTCGCTGGTCTCTTCTTCTCCCTGGCCTTCTGCGCGCTGCGAGGCTTGACCGGGTAGATGCCATCCTGGGTTCTTGCTCTTGGCTTTTGCGGCATCAAGCAATAATCTCGAGTTTTCGACACTCTTTCTGGCCCGGGTTGCGAACATCAGATTTGTGTTGAGGGTTGTGCTCCAGCCTGCAAGAAAGTGACTCTGGATTTGGGCGTCCTGTGCTAGCCTAGCTTCACCCACACGTTCGCTTGCAAGTGCATACTTCTCCAAGGCAGTGGCAAGAGGATCTTCGCCTGTCCCTGCATGTTGTTGTTGGAGCAATTGACTGCTGGCAAGACTGGCACGAGCAATGGCATGATTGAATGTTTTTGGTTGTGGTTTGGCAGATGGAGGAGCCGTAAGGGCGGCTTGGGCATCGGCGGCGGAGGTGGCAGATGAAAGGAGCTGGACCTTCTCGCTGACTGTCCGACTTAGATCGCCGAAGCTTTCTTTCAGGTTCGCAGGATAATCGTAAGCCTCGGAGGAATATTGTGATCTGGTATACAGAGTAATTAGTGCTTGCTCAACTTACCCCAAATGCCAGTACGCAGTGGATGTGACTCACGTAACCTGTAGCATCTTCTGGTGTACCTGCTTGAGTGCATCGACTCGTTTCTCGAGTTCGATATAATCTGGAGGAAGCTGGGTCTGTAGGGTAAGCGTTCGTCAGCGATGGCGCCTCACATAGAACTGCATCCCGCATACCTTATCCTCTGCTTGTCCGAGTTGCTCCTTCACATATTGTTGTGTGCGAGCTGCGAACGGAGTGAACGATGCCCTAAATCATGGCAGTCAGCATTCGTGGTTTACGAGTTACGTCGCTTCCAACAGGCAGAGGCCGGGTGTATTGTTGAGCTTCTAATCTGCTTTGGAGAGGCATACGAGAAGTTCTTGCCAAAAGCAGAGACTTTATCCATTTTGAAAGACTGAAGTGGTGTGGATGATGAAATCAGAAGTTCGAGGTTGGATGCTATGCGGATACTCGTAGATGAAAGAGATGTCGTTACGAGTTACGAGTTACGATCGTAGCTATAGACTGGCCTGGGAGGCACCCTTGCTCACTTGGCGGTATTCACGTGATAATCCCGTATTCCAGGAGCCCTTAATACAACCCCCCCCTTTCCCTGCATATGTATGGAGCTAGCTCGAAGCGAGAAATCTAGCCGGGTCTGGCAACCGCCCGACCTTATATCGGAAGGGATGATGGGAGGGTTGTACTGTAATACCTAATCGCTGTATCTCCGTAGTTACCTACTCGTATCTATGGGGAAATAGAGGAAGATAGGTTTTCAACTTGTGTTGTTCAATTAATCTATGATGATTGATTCTTTATAAGAGACTTGATATTGGAAGATCGCATCAATCAAAACGCTGTGCATGGTTTGCCAATCAAGCCAGTTAGGGAGACTTTGATATGGCGTGGCGGTGCAATGGTCAAGAGATAGCGGAAAAGTAGAGGAACATCGATATTTGAACATCTCGTTTGCATTCAATCCAATATAGACTTATTATCAGCCCACGAAGGTATTATTCCACGACAAACCGCTTCGTAATCAAGGAAGGTCTGCCGGTCCATGTCTGGCGTCGTCCAAAACATTGTCCAGCCAGTTTCAGGCATTTTCCAAGTTCCACGAGATCTCTCGAAGTACCATTTATTCACAACATTTGTGGTCCTTGACCGCCAAACAACCCCGTTCGGAAAACAATCCCGGACCATTGCTGTAAAAACAGCATCTGCTACGCCTCCAGATCCCTGAGACTTCTTCAATACGGCAAATTTGTCGAGATATGGCACTAGTCTCGCTCGACTTTCTGGACTGCCGTCATCTAGAACACCAGGAGGTGTTTCCCAGGTCAAAATAGCACCTCCTTCGTACTCACCAGCAACGATGACTCCCGCAATACGACCATTGACGCGTTCGAGGTATTCGTTAACATCAAGTTTTCTGCCAAAAGAGTCATCGATTAGATGAACCAAGCGAGGAAGGTTAATGCTTGGGTCCGTCAAAGTTAGACCGTTTACTCCAGACGTGGGTGGTGCCCAAGCAACCATGTGGGGATCTGGAAATATAGATATATGCATTCCGTGTTTTGCAAAAGTGGTGGGCGTGATATTGAAGGCAGGAGAGGCGTTGGGAACGGTGGAGGCTTGGGAAGCCGGTCCCAGCCTTCCTGATGGTAATGAAGATGAGAAGACTGGTTTATCAGTAAGTAGGTTGTGAATAAGAGGATTTCTATGCCGTCTTGTGCCAACGCCACCAGGCTGAACAGGAGTCGTATTTGCTGAGTTGGAGGCCTCTTCTGGCGTAGTCAGTATTGCTGATGAGCTGGGTGGCAATATTGAAAGCACCGAGCGAATCAGATGAAGATTCTGTAAATGACTCCAGTTTGGTGATCGTGGAACCTCAGTAGCACCTGAAGTATCAGACAAGCCTCCAAATTCCATCTCGGTAAACTTTGATAGAGGATTGCTCATTCCGAGATTAGATATGCATTTCTGCTTTTGGCCTACTTGTAGTGTGCCTCGGCCTTCTCTTGAGGATATACCTTTCACCAGATCCCGCTTCGCTGGTTCGAATTCCTGTTCCATGTTCAAAAAGACATGATATCCATTTGGACGATTCGGGGTAGGAATACCACCCAACGGGTCCAGGATAATAAGTCTGTCTAGTGATAACTCTTCTCGGAGCCTCGCTAGCCGTTCTTTGACTTCAGAGGGATCTTCGTCGGGCATCACTTCCACAGGAATCGCAGCAAGCTCCTTGGTGAGAGCAATGACAACGTCAGAGGCGGGGACCGATATGACTCTGTGCTCAACATCGGTATACGCAACAGAGGGTATGACTGGGATGACTCCGCGTCTTAGTGGTGTCATCAACAGCTTGCGTAATGTGACATGTGCACAGATTTGGTTGGCGGCACTATATTGTGAGGTTCCAAAACTCTCATCCACCCCAATAACGTTATCTAGGAGTCGGGAACCCGCGTCACTATTCGAATCAATGGCTGCGACTACTCGATCTGCTTGCTGGGCATACAGCGATCTCCAATTTGTGGATCGGACATCTGAACCTGTAGCCTCAAGCCCCTGAGCTTCACAGTCAAGCACAATTATGCTGACCAATCCTAGTCGACAAAGCTGGGACAGTGTTCTACTAATGCCATTGAGAGTCTCGTCTTCCAAGTTTTGAGGGGCTCTGAGCTTTACTAATGCGATGTGTAATTTGGGCTCTGAGGTGGACTTCTTCTGCGTCTGCGGATGTTGCACAAATCTAGGGCTTGATTCGACAGCTGTTGGTGTGTAGAAGCCCCCAAGATTGACGCCTGGATTTGGTATGGGATGTTTTCTTTCGTTGAGCGGCTCTGTCCTCGCGGTCGGAGACTCCGAAGGCGTAAACCGCTTTAGATATGATTTTGCTTCTCGTTTTGTAGCAGTTGATCCTAAGACAGACATGAAAAAGTCCTGGTGCAGGTTAGACTATGACCTAAACGAATGCAGAGTAGTATACTTTATCAACTGCTCTGGCATCCTTCTTGGCTTTCTGTTTGTTGGAAAGCTCCTTAACATGTTCTTTCGCTAAATCCTCCCTCATTTGGGTCTTCGTAATGTTATTCGTGGCATAGAGACGCACGGTATCTTCCTGTACAGATAGAACTCGCTTTTTTCGCTTTGACCAAGTTTGCATCTGCCACTTATTGGGTCAATTGTTATCTCACCGCCGAGGTAATTGTAACTCACATTATGACCAGCCACCTCTTTGCCTTTTTTCAAGGCTATATTTTGCAATATCATTGTGCATGTTGATATAATTCTAACTCAGTAACATAATTTGAGTATGTGAAGTGCGCAGAGAAATTACAGCGCAGGTATTTCTTGCTAATGAAAATGTTAGGAAGTTTCCCTTCTCAAAGACAATCGAGAGGAAAGATTGCCCCCGCTCCGTACCGATGCCGCTGCTGCGAGTACTCCACACTGTAACCTTATCGATAAACAAGATTCACACGTGCGGCTTGGCATCGTGGAACCTGCAAGTCATAACTTCAAAGTATTCTAAGATGCAATTGAAGCGCTAGCGAGAATAGGCATGTTTCTGATTATCTCTATTGTAGTTTGTATGAACTAGCAATAATTATTGCACCTCAAATAATGAGTACCAGCCGAAGTAAGCCGGAACTAGCATGCCGTTTTTCTCCGCAATAGCCGGCACTTGTCCCTTCACGAAATTGTGACGTATAAGAAGAGGGAAGGGAGGTACTGTACAATCCCCTCAAACTCCCCCTTTGCTCTTCTTCTACACGAAACCAGGCAAGATAATCTGGAACCACGCAAAAGAAAGTTTGTTTTCTCTTGCAATCATGGCTCCTCAATTGGCATGGATAGGGCTAGGTAACATGGGACGAGTGAGTACCCCAGAAACCTCGTCAAATCGAAGCAGAAAACTTAATCGTAGTCACTAACACACCCCCAAAAGGGCATGTGCAAGAATTTGGTGGAGAAGGGAAACCTAGACAAACCACTTATCATTTACAACCGCACTGAAAATCGATCGATTGATTTCAGCAAGACTTTGCCATCGGGCAAATTAACCGTGGCTTCTACCATCCAGGATGCAGTTTCTCAAGCAGACATAATCTTCACCTGCGTTGGAGATGATGCAGCCATAAATGACACTATCGACGCCGCTCTTAAGGGTGACACCAAGGGCAAGCTCTTCGTCGATTGTTCCACAGTACACCCAGAGACTACAGAAGGCCTGGCTAAGAAGATTGTTCACTCCGGAGCTGAGTTCTGTGCAATGCCAGTATTTGGCGCTCCAGCGATGGCGGATTCGGGCTCCTTAGTCTGTGTGCTTGCTGGTCCAAAAGACAGTGTTGAGAAAGTGAAACCATACACCCAAGGTGTGATGGGTCGAGCCATTGTTGACTTCGGAGGACAACCTGTAGGAAAGGCACTTCTTCTGAAAGTAATCGGAAACACATTCATACTCAACATGGTTGAGACATTATCTGAAGGACATGTTCTGGCAGAGAAGTCTGGACTCGGAACCGACAATCTACATCAGTTCATCGAGACTATGTTTCCCGGTCCATATGCAGCGTACTCGACAAGAATGACCTCTGGGGATTACTACAAGCGGGAAGAGCCACTGTTTGCCGTGGATCTCGCAAGAAAAGATGCTAGACATGCTATGGCCCTAGCCAAAGCTTCTGGGACCCATTTGAAGGATGTCGAATTTGCTGATGCTCATTTGGAGCAAGTGAAGAAACATCGAGGTGAGGCTGGGGATATCGCTTCGATTTATGGTGCCGTTAGACAAGAAGCGGGCCTCAAGTTCGAAAATGACAGCTAGTACCTCCGTAGCTATATCTCCCCTTAAATCAATAAATGGCTCCTATTGATTTTCGAAGCTAAACCAACGAACTACTACAAAATTGAAATTGTACATTATTGAAGAATGAGTCTGAGAACGTCCGAGGGTCGGGTACTCCGTAAGGTGAAGTAGACAATGCTGACTAATCCGAATTGTTGCGGCCTGCTGCGGCCTGAGGAAAATGTACCTGGGCAAGACAAGCTGCTCTAGGCGACGGAACGACAGCTTCAACGATAGCACTTCACAACTCCGTACAACTCTCCTAATCCACCGCAAACATGGCAACCGGGTATGTTGAGCTCTCCATGTGGTCATTCGTGGACCAAGCAAGTCCTCCGCAGCTGACTCGAACCTATTATCTAGCTGGAGCATACTCATCGGCGCTGTGGTAGTTGTCCTTGCCTCCCTAGGTGGGTGGTTCTTCGCACCTAAGGGCGAAATGCAAACGTATGTATACTGTCTAGCATCTTCACCTTTAAGTCATCAACTCATGTGCTAAATTACTGCTTAGAATCTGGCGAAGCTCCCTCATCCTAACTTTTGCGAGCTGCTACATCATGTGGGGTATGTTCAACAACAATCCACGATCATCGATGGGACGAAGGCTAACATGATTCACTTTTAGCCATTACATTCCTGGCACAATGGCATCCACTCATCGTACCTCGACGGGGCGGAATGTCGGAATATGGCACTGAATAATTCGACTGGGATGGTGGGATTGAGAACAGTCAAAGCGAGGACGGTGTATGGATGTATAACCGGCGTTTGGGTGTAGGTCATAGGATGGGTTTTAGACTCGTGTATTCATACAGAAGGGCAAGGTCGAAAGAGAGTATGACACAAAGGCCATTCAGTTTGCACTTCAGTGTCCATGTAGAGATTGGGTCAAGACACTTCAAGGCTCCTTTAATGTCAAAGCATTGTATCTAGGAGAGAGGGGGAGACGGGGATAGATGGGAATAGCTTGCAAGCATGGATTTCCTCCTTGTGTTGTCTATCCAAGACCCAGTCTTCCACCCCATTCCTTCCCCATTTCTACCAGTGCCCATAATGCTGCACCATCTGCTCCTACACCAGAGTCTCCTACAGTGTCAACACCATCCAGTCCTACAGCCCACAAGCAGCCTCGTCCTACCATCCATCTGGTTATCGCTCCCACTGTAGCCAGTATAGCTGCCGTCCCATACCCACAATCTAGTAGGATCTTCAGGGCCTCCACATTGTTTGCAACCACAGCCCAACCCAATGATCTTGCAGCTGCGGGAACATCATACTCCCATATAACCATTAATATCGGGAAGAGCTTAGTCGACGATGATACAAGTAAAGCAGTGCTGACAGAGTTTGGGCGAGAATATCGAGGTATAAGACCAGTCAAGACGAGGGGTGAGAGCGGGGAGGAGGTAAGGAAGCGTATGGAGAGGTGGAAGGCGAGGGTTGAGAGCGCACAAAGTATCACTGGAGCTTGTCAGAAAGATACGTGTACAGGTGGGAGTTTTCATACGAAAGAAGACATATTGTAGAACAATTGGCTGCTGCGCAAGCCTAAGGAAGTTATTGCTATTTGCTTCGTTATCGGAGTTCGCAGACGTCTGCTTCTCAATCCGCGCCCAAGTGAGGTAGACGTCGAACAGGAGAAGTAGAATTCCTAGGCGTATTATAGACGGCTATAAAGTGTAAGTATGCCGCTGCATGTCGAATGAGAGCATTGACATACGTCGAATTGATCATGATCGCGCATCAAAGTATTGTGTAGTAAATGCCGGTATACCTATACACTTTTGGTTTAGCAAAAGCACCGCCAGCAACAAGAAAGCACACTTACTTGGGGCTTGATCAGTACCAGATCAATAAATAGGACTACGAAATCATGCTCGACGTATTTGTCGCAGAACCGGCCACAGTTCTTACAGACAGTAAGACGCACTCCATGGCCGCTGGACTTATCGTCGGCGCCTGAATACTCTGTGTAGAGGAACTTCACTGGATAGCGACATTCTATGCAGATTGGCATTGCATATATCGTGAAGTATCATGTTGCGCGTAAATATAAATGCTTTCCGGGAGTGTCCTGGAGGACTTGGAGTTCGCGACGTTCTGCCGACATTTCCCCGGCAAACTTGTCCTGTAGAAAAACTCCCCTCTCGTAGCAGTCACAATAGCCAAGTCAAACAAGCTAGGGATCCTTCCAAGGACAACTGGGTCCCGTAGCGTGGACATAATAGTTATCTGTGGAGTCGTTAGGTGGCTTTCATAATGAAATCTTGTTCGTTTCTAACAATCTGATACTGTACCGCCTGAAAAGGTTTACAGCAGCTGTTAAGGGGCTCGCTACCTGCGTGCCCTCAATTATTAGCAGGCCTTCAATCGGCCGTCATCTATATTGAGAGGGTTCCTGCGCTGCGGCCATTACTCCTCAGGCGACACGCAGAGGTGAAATAGGAGGACAAGACCTCCAGTCCAAACTCTACCTACACCACCCCTCAATTCTCCTAGATATCATAAGATAATTTGCTACATTGTCCTTAAATTCCTAGGAGAACAAGCTTTATTTCCATAGTTAAACATAAACCAACCTGTGTATTGTGATCCCCAATTCCTCTATACACTATCTAAGAATTTCATGATATCTTCATCTAAAACCACCTCGGCAACTTTTAGTCTATATCGAATAAATTACCGTCGTTTGCATCCTGATGTCTATCTCCGCATGCTTCTCTAATGACAAGTGGGATGCAACCATGCTGCATCTAATCGGGTGTTGTAAAATTTATTACGACGTGGTTCAAGTTTATATTGAAGGCGTCCGTAGAGTGATTGGCAGCCATATGAAGAGGAGAGAGTTACTTGATAGAGGGCCTACTGTAACATACCACCTACTCGTACCATAGCCACACAATATCATGCAGTCGCAGCCATAGCTTGCCAACATACTGCTGAGACTCGTTCCAAAGAAACTGCTCGGTTACAGTATTCTTTCAACTCGACGGTCTCACCCTTTCGAGGCTCTAGTCCCTCGGCAAATTCTCTCCATCGGTTGCCAGCATCACAACACAATACACCTGGAAACTTTTCCATGTAACATTTTCCGCCATCGGATGGCGTCTCATAGATGACAGATGCGTATGTTCAATGATCGGTACTTCTAAAGGAGTCGAGCCATCGATTGACGTGCATCTTCAAAGCGACTAGGGGCGTAAAGTGGAATACTTAGATCAAGATATTAAGCTCGAACAGCATCGATAACTATCAATACTGTCTTGGTGCCAAATTTGAGTTTAGACTTGCCATAGCAAAGTAGTCTTGCCATAACAGCGGGAATAGTTATCTAGTAATGCGCCTTAGCTTGGTGAAACTCTATTACTCCGGGCCTGAACTTACCAGTAAGTGCTTGGAATTCTAACATAATTTCAAAGCTGTTCTAACAAGAATTCGAAAAAGCCGAGAAAAGCTTCGACTGATGTATAGAAAGTCATTCCTGCAGTAATGTGAGGCCCCATCTTTCATTTGATAAGGCTGAGCACTTGATTGATCCCGTCGGAAAGTTGGTACCGATTGCCCAGCTCTTTGGCAATTGGCCAAATACATATTATTATACTGTACTGCACATATGCATGGAGGTATGCTTGTTCAACCTTCGGCTTTCCGATATGCCATCCATTACCTAAGGGCTTAAGACGAAGTAACGACAGACTAGCAACCATGTCTTTTTGATAGCCGCAATACCACAGCTTCAACATATCTTCAACAAGCAAGAAGAGTGTTATAAAATACAGGACAAGGGTGCGATGAAATATGTCGAGACAGAGGTGAGTAATACGTATAAAAGAGTCTAAAATTGAGGCTCATACATGGTTTGTTCGCTTTGCAAAAAAGTCAGAAAGGAGAATAGTAACGGAAGTGGTCTAAACTTTTACAGTATATCTATACTGTACTGTAATGCTTTTGATTTGCACGGAACAAGCGGAGGAGATGGTGGTTGTTCGAAGGAACCCCTGAAAATTGGCAGCTCCCAAGATCCCAGTCTCGGCAAAATGACGCGTTGTCCATCTCTCCAGGTGTTCCGTCTGAGACTTCGAAATTCTGAATAGGAGCTCAATTCTTGAATATTCAACCAATACACATAAGATTGTCCCAGTAAGGGCGCGCCACTCCTTTAACAACCGCACTTTAATCCACGAAACTTTCGGAACGTTGACCAGACGGCGACCTCAAGCCTTGACTTCGCGCGCCCAAAATTTATTGATAGTAGGACAGACAATTCCATAATCATGGCTCGAGTTAGCCGCGCTGGCTTCTTGGCCATTGCTACAATATTTCATCTTGTATACATACGTTCGATATTCGATATCTACTTCGTCAGTCCTATTGTCTCTGGCATGCGCCCATTCGAAGTCGAACGGACCGCTGCTGTGGAAGCTCCATCGAAACGTTTAGTTTTGTTTGTCGGTACGTGGCGCCTAGTGCATAAATACCATAACAAATAGCTAATAGATATTCAACTTAAGGGGATGGACTCAGGGCAGACAAAGCATTTCAATCATTTCCAGAACCTTACCCAAAGAACGATGCGGATCTTGAGCCCCGACCTCTCGCGCCATTCCTCCGTTCTCGAGTCCTCGAACATGGTACTTTTGGTGTATCGCATACGCGGGTGCCTACGGAATCTAGGCCTGGGCATGTTGCTTTGATCGCAGGATTATATGAAGATGTATCTGCGGTGACGACTGGCTGGAAATTGAACCCTGTCAATTTTGACAGTGTCTTTAACAGAAGTCGACACACATGGAGCTGGGGGAGTCCTGACATATTGCCTATGTTTCAATTGGGTGCTGTTCCTGGTCGGGTTGATGCGGATATGTATGCTGCTGAGGAGGAGGACTTTTCTCAAGACGCCGTGCACTTGGATTTATGGGTTTTCGACAAAGTCAAGGCTCTCTTTGCTGAAGCTGCAACAAATTCTACCTTGAATGCGGCTCTGCGGGAAGATAAAATCGTATTCTTCCTTCATTTGCTCGGACTAGATACTAATGGTCATGCTTACCGTCCTTACTCGAAGGAATATCTCAATAACATTAAGGTTGTTGATGAGGGGATCAAAGAGATCACAAATCTCATCGAGGACTTTTACAATGATGATAAAACTGCTTTCGTATTCACAGCAGATCATGGCATGAGTGATTGGGGAAGCCATGGAGATGGTCACCCGGATAATACTCGAACTCCTTTGATCGCTTGGGGATCTGGCGTAGCAAAGCCAGTGACAACACCTGGTGCCGTTGCTCTAGGACACGACGAATTATCATCTGATTGGGGTCTAGATCATATCCAAAGGCATGATGTAGCCCAAGCTGATGTTGCGGCTTTGATGGCATACTTAGCAGGTCTTGCCTTTCCCGTAAACTCCGTCGGCGAGCTTCCTCTCTCATATATATCCCAGGAAATTGCAGCAAGGTCCGAGGCATTTTTAGCCAATGCCAAGGGCATACTAGATATGTATAGAGTCAAAGAAGAGCAAAAGATAAGGACGGAACTTCGTTATCGTCCCTACGGACCTCTAGGAGACAGCGAACATTCTATTGACTATCGAATCTCGAGCATACAAACCTTGATAGATGAAGGTCGACATGAAGAAGCTATAAAAGAGACGGCCGCGCTTGTGCAAGTAGGCCTAGCTGGTTTGCGATACCTTCAAACCTACGATTGGCTGTTCTTGAGAGCCTTGATCACAATTGGGTATCTTGGATGGGTTGCATTTTCACTAACCACTGTCATTGATCTACATGTTCTACATGGCAAAGCCGAAACGTGTCGAACACTACCAAGCACTCTCTTCTTCTCCTCTGTATTGATGGTGCTCTATGCCTCGTTCATAACGTCAAAGTCGCCAGTCACCTACTATGCGTATGCCATATTCCCAGTAGGATTCTGGGAGGAAGTTTTTGCTAGAAGGAAGGCACTTGTTGAGGGAAAGAATGTGTTGTTCGGACATATCGCGAGTATAGGTTCAGGCATCGCTCTTGTCGTAAAATTCTTGATTGCCCTCCTTCTCATTGAATCATTGGTATGTGCCCTTCGAATCTATACAGACAGGTACTGACCACATCAGGCACTGGGATATACACACAGAGAGGTTTTTACATACTTGTTCGTCGGAGCTGCGTCTTGGCCTTTATTTTATGGGGCTGGTTTCCTTAGGCAATACTCCTTGCTTGCTATAACGTGGACAATTGCTTGCCTTGCGATGAGCACTTTCACTTTGCTTCCAGCACTCAAGGTGGAAGACACTAACCTAGTGTAAGTACTTCCCATTGCTTTCAAATGAAAACTCAAGATCACCAACACTCACAATTTTTGTCTAGAACCTCTGGTGGTGCTCTGATGTCGTTGATTGGAATCACGTATCTTTTGTTCCAGAAGAGCCTCCTCGGACGATCGAAAATAGCAACTGATTCGATGGCATCACCCAAAGACACACTTTCACGCGCCCTCGTCGGTATACAGGTATGCAGTTGTGATCTAACTCCATACATTTAGTGCTAACGGCTCATTAGGTTGGACTTATCATCCTTATAACCGCCGTGACACGATCAAGTGTAGCATCACTACAAGCTAAAACCGGATTACCAAAAGGAAATCAACTTGTTGGCTGGGCTGCGCTAGGTATGGAATTCTTCGTCTATCTTCATTGACAACCTGCTAAACAATCAACAGTACTCTCCTTGATTATGCCATTCTTCCATCGCCTGGCGCCAAATAACCACTATGTTCACCGATTGATGGTGCTGTTCCTCACATTTGCACCTACATTTGTGATACTGACCATTTCCTACGAAGGCCTCTTCTACCTCGGATTTTGCATCGTCCTCTTTGCTTGGGTGAGTATGGAGCATAGCGTTTATATTTTCTCGAAACCAAGTCCTGCGAAAACCAACGGCAATGCTGCAATGCCAGCATCTTTAGTCAGCTCATCATACCGAACGCTCACACTCTCTGATGCACGTGTGTCGCTATTCTTCCTCACTTTACTGCAAGCGGCCTTTTTTTGTACTGGGAACGTCGCATCATTATCTTCTTTCAGCCTGGATAGCGTGTCCAGACTGATACCTGTGTTCGATCCATTTTCACAGGGGGCTCTGTTGGTATTGAAGCTCATGGTGCCATTTGCTCTCATCTCTGCGAATTTGGGCATTCTGAATAAGCGTTTAGGCGTAGCGCCGTCCGCTTTGTTCATGGTCGTTATGGCCATCAGCGACCTCCTAACTCTTCACTTCTTCTGGGTGGTGAGGGACGAAGGATCATGGCTGGAAATTGGATCTACGATTAGCCATTTCTGCATTGCAAGCCTGTTTTGTGTGTTTGTCGCGAGTCTGGAGGGGGTTAGCGAGCTATTCATCTCAGGCGTGGAAGTTGAGGATGATTCTCCTCAGATGGCAAAGGAGAAGGAACTTGGAGGGGTGGTTATTTCGGAGGAAACAAACTCCAATGGGGGAGTTTCTAAAGCGGCCGAGAATGGGGATACGAGTAAATAGCCACCGAGCTATATACAGACAAGCTAGTTGACGCTGTTATGGAACGCTTAACAAGAACCACGGACCTTCATGCCTCAAGTGTCGAGGTCAAATTTTTTCTTCAATTAATTCTCTACAGGGTCTTCTATTGACGAGAGATACATCGACACCGGGATACAGCAAAGAAAATTCTCTCTCATCTCTCACTCACAGCCTCACATGTCCCGCAACACTACACCAGAACATGAACCTCGGCTCCCCGCATTTTGAGCATTTCCCAAGTTCCTGGACAAGCTTCCCGCCCACAAGACTACTTCGCATGGCGTGCATTTATGGGGTACAGGTGACAATTGATCGGTTCGTCCCGGTTGGGGATGAGAATCTTCTGCTAGTGGCTGTTGGGTTGGGGTTGCGGGTATTCTAGGGGAGCAGCCAGGTAGCGTTGTATATGCGGAGAAAGAGTGGGACTTTGATGTATGGGGTGTTTGAAATCAGTAGAAAATGAGGTGTTAACAAAGGGGGATAAGGACTAACATGTATGATGAATGACAAAAGGGAGAGCAGAGCAAGCTAAATGAACGCAGGTTGTTTCCGTGTTCTAGGTGGTAAGGAGATTGGCGGAAGAAAATCGTCATATGGAGCACAATACATCTTGACCCGCGGTGATATCAACAGACCCGACATGTCCCTTGATGAACGGGAAGGACTGGAACAGCTCCTGTTGGTTTGGGATGCGCGAATTCTAGAGGTTCTATATATATAGGCCGATCACTCCTCGTGATGGTCGAACCTCGAAGATGGAGCCGACTTTGAGCGTTTGTTGCCAATTCGCTTTTCAGGAACCTGCTTTTGGTATACAAAGTATACTCCGTATGTAACATACAGCCGTTCCCCAGGTTTTGCTTAAATGTAAGGAGCGGAGTACTATGAACGGGTAGCGAGAGTAAGGAGTAGCGAGAGCAAGGAGTAGCGAGAGTACTGTACTGCAACGAGTTCAACAGCCCCTCGAAATCTCTCGGCACTTCCTGAGCAAAGCTGCCGATGTTGCGACTGAGAACTCCAAAACCACATCACCGCGCTCCGGAAGAGACCACGACAGTGACGGCACAGACTGATTGTAAGAGGATCGACGGCGGATGAGTGCCTGCTCATAGAATGGAGATGTCCTCGGCCGAGCGGTCACCGTCGCAACCGCAATCGAATGGTTCTAGCTACATGCGCGCGGCTCCGACCAGTACACCCACGGCTTCCACAGCTCCAGGACCAAATGCCCTGCCCAACAATCAAACGCCCGGCCATCCAAGCTTCCGCAGGTATGTGTCTGCATTTCCCCATTTGTCCCAGAAAGCAGTGATCTAACGTGCAGGATGGTAAAGGCAACGGGCATCGCGAGCATGCGAGGTATGTGAACCCATCCGAATCATTTGGTATAGGCTGTGGTGATGCGAGCCGAGGCACCGAGGGATCTCATGAGATGGGACAATTGCTAATCATTTTCATTCCCACAGACGTGCCATGCGAGAAAAGTAAGACCATCTCCCCGTCCACCGTCCGTCCCATCGTTTGCGCGAGCTCGCGATGATCACGAGCTGGGTTCTACAGAGACCATGGTGTTGACGAGGAAATAGGTGCGATGTGATGCAGCCAGCCTAGGCGTGCCATGCACGAACTGCGTGGCTTTCTCGATCGAATGCAAGATCCCAACGCCAAAAAGGAAGAAGACGACGGCTGTCAAGGGAAAGGATTCTGATAGGTATGCGATGGTTGTTGTCGTGGACTAAGGCTGGCCCTGACCCATTCTTAATAGTGAACGAGGCGACCCTGTGGACGACCGCTCCCCTCGAACCGACTCGCCCGCGACTCTTGACCAAGCTGGCAATAATAGGCGGAGTCAAAGTGTGTATAATTCGCAGGATGGCACGCCTCCGACTTCCCTCACCGAGTCCCAAATGCGACAAAGGGCAGATGATGACAAGACATATACCCAGTTCATGAAGCCAAAGTTCACCAGGGCTCCTATCAAGGAGGCGGGAAGAGTAGCATATCTGGGGGAATCTTCCAACCTCACACTTCTCGTTCACGATCGGCATGGCTCCGCGGATGTGGTTCATTACCCTTTACCGGAAAACGTCAGGGGAACTCGTGCAAGGCTAACGGAACTGGATAATGTGGAAATAGACATACTTCACCAGAGGGGCGCATTTTTGCTTCCTCCTCGATCCCTTTGTGACGAGCTTGTGGATGCGTACTTCAAATGGGTTGCGCCAATTGTCCCCGTTATCAACCGCAGTAGATTCATGAGGCAATATCGAGATCCGAAGAACCCGCCCTCACTACTTTTGCTTCAGGCCATCCTTTTGGCTGGGTCAAGAGTCTGTACCAATCCACAACTTATGGATGCCAATGGGTCAACTACACCGGCGGCTTTGACATTCTATAAGCGAGCAAAGGCACTCTACGATGCCAATTATGAGGATGACCGTGTTACCATCGTTCAGGCACTTGTGTTGATGGGATGGTACTGGGAAGGACCGGAAGATGTGACCAAGAACGTCTTCTATTGGAGTAGAGTCGCCACGATCGTTGCACAGGGGTCTGGTATGCATCGAAGTGTTGAGCAATCCCAACTTGGCAAAGCAGACAAAAGACTCTGGAAACGCATTTGGTGGACTCTCTTCACACGAGATCGGTCTGTTGCTGTTGCTCTTGGCCGTCCGGTCCATATCAACACGGATGATTCGGATGTCGAGATGGTATCGGAGGAAGACTTCATTGAGAACGAAGATGGCGAGCCGAACGACTACCCCGCGGATAACCTGCACGTCCAGTTCTTCCTCCAATATGTCAAGCTATGTGAGATCATGGGCCTTGTTCTCTCCCAGCAATACTCTGTTGCTTCAAAAGCACGGCGGCAGAATGCAATTGATCTCACTCACAGTGATATGGCATTGGCAGATTGGCTACAAAATTGTCCTAGGGAGGTCTACTGGGAATCACCGAGGCATCACTTCTGGTCCGCCTTGCTCCACTCGAACTATTACACAACTCTCTGTTTGCTACATCGTGCTCACATGCCGCCAGCAACAGGTCGGGGTGGGAGTTACCCAGATGACAACCAATACCCATCTCGAAATATTGCGTTCCAGGCGGCCTCCATGATAACGTCGATCATTGAAAATCTCAGTGCGCATGATGAGCTTCAATTCTGTCCGGCTTTCATTGTGTACAGCTTATTCTCTGCACTCATAATGCATGTATATCAGATGAGATCCTCAATTCCTTCTGTTGTGCAAGCTACGCAAGAACGGCTGAGGATATGCATGAATGCCCTGAAAGACGTGTCGAAGGTATGGCTCGTTGCCAAAATGGTGTATACACTCTTTGAGTCGATCTTGGGCAACAAGGTTCTGGAAGAGCGGTTGCAGAAGGCTGCTGGCAAGCGACACAGGAAGATGGCCCAGAGTTTATCCCAAGGGTTGAGTCAGGCTCAAGCTCAGTCCCAGATCAAAAGGGAGGAACCCCACAAGCGCAAATATGATGATATGGCGCTTGACTTTGGTGTCTCGACTGGACCGGCGCCTCAAGAATCATATGAACGATCTCGACCTCAAACTCCCAGTCACACACCATCCCATGATGCTGGCCACAATGCTGGCCCTATGGCTCCACCAATCTCATCCCCGAACGCTCGAGCGAACACAGATACGTTTATGGGAGGAACAAATTCTCGTCCTCACACTAGACCGCCGACTCCCTTCAATCCCTCTTTCTCGGTACCAGCTACCCCTCCCGACCTTTATCTAGTTACTCGAAATTCGCCGAATTTATCACAGTCTGTCTGGGAGAATTTTCAGCCTGATCAGCTATTTCCTGAAGGTTCAGCAAACATGACCGCAAACCAGTTCTCTCCTCAACAACCTCATCACAACCTAGACCCAAACCTCATGGGTTCACACATACCACCAATGCAAAATATGCAACACCCTCAGATGTCCCAGAGAACACGGGGCCCACCAGCGCCCAATATGGGAAGTAGCCCTCAGAACGCTTATCTTCAACCTGGGATCTCCAATTATCAAGGAGCACTTCCTCCCAGTATGTGGCAAGGTGTGGATCAACCAATGCCTGATGGTCAAGGCCATAGCCCGAGTGACACCTTGAGCAATACTTCCGCACAAGCTGTACCGATGACCATGAATGTGGAGGACTGGTAAGTAGTGCCAGGGCTACCATAAAACCGTGAAATTTGCTAATTGACGTAGGTTCCAATTCTTTGGCATTAATGGAGATCTTAGCGGAATGAATGGCGACGCTCCCCTTGTATGAGCCTGTGGCCTCGGAATGAAAATGGATTTGTGAAACAAATGGGTGGCGTCGAAATGGTTCGCTTAATCACCTCAGTGAGCTTTGGCCTTTAGCCCTCGAAGCAAAGGTTGGAATTTAAACCTCACGTGGAAATGTGCCGCGATCAGGATTGAATGGGGCCCTACAAAAGCAATGAGCTATGGGATATAGCTATGGTCATCCATGTGTATAGATACACGTGTGTAGTCTCCTGTTGATACCTGGTAATGCAATGGGATGATGCTGTTCATAAGTTTGATGTACTGTGAAAGTGACGTTCGCCTAGCTCAGCCGTCAATAGTAATGCTATTGAAGGACCGAAGCCAATTGCCCTTTTAAGCCAATATCAATGCATACACAATCGACCTTGAAGACTTGTGCAACTAAATCGGCTGTAGTAGTCAGAATTTCGACCTTTTAAATAGAGTCAGCGGCTCAATGTACCCCACGTCGTGACCACGGCACCTTGCAGCTGGTGGTGTTACGACCACCGTATCCACTGGGCCCCTTCAACACAGTCTCCAATTACAACCATTTATATCGAAGACGTTCATTACTCGCGCACTTGCTCCTGACGCCTCTGTTCCGGTCGAAAAACTGGATATCCCTCGGATGAGCTTCAATCTCGAATACGGAGTGTATCGTGGCAGTCGCTCTGATGCAAGCAGGCTCCCCGAGTTGGGCTGCTTGCGCGCATCCCTTCATCGCACCCAGCATTAAACAACCACAATCATGATACCATCCTTCTCGCGATCAAACACCCCGAACGCTCGCGCGCCGTCTCCTCGAGTCGCCTCGGACGCCAGTATACGGCCTCGCAATCGACGATTGAATGCGTTGGAGGACCACGAACAGGAACTCAGTACTACGAGCGGCACATCTACTCCTGATGCTGGCAGCAGAGCCGCCAGTCCAATACCTGCGAAACATCCTAGCAGGGGGAGAGGTGCTGCTGGGCGAGATGGCAATGGACGGACCAGTGGGGGATTATTGGCTCCTGGGCCGGGAAACAGAAATGGGTTGCAGGCTCGAAGTGCAAGTGAAACTTCGAGTCCTATAGGGGGGGTGTGGAATACGGGATGGATGAGTAGTGCCTTTCAACAGGTAGCCACCTCAGTGTTGGGAAGCATGGCCGGCGAAGATGGGAATTCAAGAAATGGATCCAGCCAAGGAACGGGGAGAAGACGAGCCGGGAGTGCGACAAATTCGAAGAAATCGATACCTGCTGAATGGGGACCAAGTGAACCTACGGATAAGCTTCAAGAGAGGGAGATTGGGATAGGCAGTACACGGGAACGAGAAGCAGCAGTCAGGGCGAAGAAAACACAGCGGATACTCGAAGGCCGAGACGATGAGAATAATATCCTTGATACCAATGGGCACTACAAAAGGAGGACGTCAACCGATGATTACCGCCCATCGAGTGCGCAGGATGAAGGTGATGCACTTGTCTATATTCATCACGTAAAACCACAGGATACTTTTGCTGGAGTGGTGTTGAAGTATAATTGCCCGAAGGATGTATTCAAAAAGGCCAATGGATTGTGGTCAGAAGGCGGATTGCAGTTTCGGAAGACAGTGGTCCTACCCGTGGATGCTTGCACAATAAAGGGACGGCCTTGCGAACCACCATCCGAGGGTTCACCATATGGAGTTGATCTGTTGGCTCCTACTCCAGGTACCGAAGAGCCGCCATTTACCAATGGTGATACATGGCCGCCAACTTCAACAAAACCGGAAACTTCTGCAGAACGGCCGGTCGATGATGATCATCCTTGGGCCCACGTGCGTTGGGTCCTAATTAATTCTTCTCCAAACTCGAAACCTGTGGAGATTGGGCGAATGTCGCGGAACGCGTTGGGATACTTCCCTCCTCGACGAAGAAAGAGTGTTAGCTTTCGCTCTGCCGTCTCGACCCCTCGCGGGTCACTCGACTTGGGCCGATTATCGACCTGGTCACAATCATCAAACGACCCATCCATGAGTGCATCAAGTACCCCCTCACGACGAACGAGTAACCTGGGTCATAGACCTTCGCAACCACTTGGCTCACTTGGAAGTTACTTTCCAAATATTCGATCTGGCACACGCCCACGTCGCGAAAGCGTAGGCGAAGCTGCGGATCGATTAGGCTGGATGCGAGGACCCGGAGGCGTAGGAACACTTGGTCCGAAAGTCAGGAAGCCTGGCCCAGGAAACGATGGCTTGAACCAGTGGGCAAACAAACATATCCCAGGATTGGCAATCGATTCTCTACCTTCTGTGTCTCTCATAGGGGCCGAGCAGGCACATTTTGGATTCAGTCGTGAGGAACTTGCTGCTATTTCTGAAGCTCCAAACAGTGGATCAATTAGCGGAAGTGCTACTCCTGGCAACTCTCAAAACATGGGATTAGAAAACGCAGCTGCAGCTGTTGAGGGATTCTTTAGAAAGCTCGTAGTCAAAGGCCCCGGAACCCCGAAATTAGGCGCAAGAGCCGACAGCGACCTCATCGAACTCCTGGATGGAGCTGGGAGTGACGATGGTCGTGGTTTTGAGATAAGCCCTGGACGAGTCAGGAGTTCCACGCCACTTGGTACCGGACGCGAGGATCTAGATGGTCTGATTCGTGGCAGAGCTACGGCTGGGATGAAAGGTGGGAAGGGCGACTAAGATTTGGCATTTGATTTGAGTTTGAATGAGTCCCTAGCGAGCGGTTGTTGAAAGAATTGGCATGGATGCATAGAAATTGGCGTTCCGGGGCGCTGCTGGGATATTCAAAGCCCCGTTCTTGTTTGCATTCTTTTTTGCGTATATGGAATGGATGGGAAGTGGCTAGTTCTTAAAGTAGTTGGGCAGATGAAGATTGTTCGGACAGAGTTGTTTACATTATCCGATATGGGTCTCGAGTGACGAGGATTGGTGATACGGCCTTGAGGATGGACGGCTTATACAAGACACGAAGATTGTCTCACAAACTCGCCTTCCGGTATCCATGGGAAATGCAAAGTGCTTTTAACGGTTCCTTGGCATCTAATTCCGAAAGTCGGCCTCTCACAGACATGACTAAGCACTGTACACTTTAGTCTGAAGACATAATTTTCTATTACTGGCAATGAACTAATCCATCCTCTCAACTAGAGGGTAAAAACAATGTGACGCAAAAGATAGAGCTTTCAATCGTAATAACTAGCCTCCCCCGAGGTCCACGCCAAATAGGTTTCTCACCTCCAACTCCTGGCGCCAGAAATAGGTGAAAATCCTCTGTCTCTGTGATACTTGTATACAATGTCGGCCTTTCTTATACCTTCTTCGTCAAAATATCTACAACCCGAGCGTAGAATGCTCCGGCTTTGTCACGGGTGAAGCTGACTTCGTCCACCAGATAGTCGGCGGATAGCTCTGTGAAGAGCTCGATCATGGCCTTGTCGCGGCTTGGGTCTAACTGAGGGATGTAGTGGAATTCAGCATCCTCATAACCTTCGTTGTCTTCGTTTGCGACTTGAAGTTTGAAATGTAAAGCTAGGCAGGCTGATTAGTTCGATGGCATCTAAAAAATGGAATTCTTTACTTACTGCCATTTCGACCAGTTTGAATACAATCAAAGACATCCTCATTCTCCTCGCGCTTGACACTTCTTATGATCAAGCCAGTAAGATCACAGTAGAGATCTTCCTTCAATTGCGCATATGCTGCAGTCTGAGCTGCCTCGACGGATCCCACTAATCGGATACCTCCATTGGCCTTGACAGCGCTGCCCGGCACTCTTGATTTCTCTGTTGCGCTCTCGACTGCCACGGCTACGGCACGGTTTGCAGCTAGCTTTGCTGATAGAGACTTATTATCGGCGGACAATGTCTTTTTCTCTGCTAATAGTGCCATAGTCTCTGCTTTTGACCCCGCAAGAGAAGTGTTGAGTTGGGTGATTTGCGCTTGAAGCAAAACTATCTCGGTACTTTTTGCGTTGACGTTCTTCTTTAGTGCCTTACTTTCCTTAGCCTGTGAATTTGCAGTTGTGATGTCTGCTTCCATTGAAGCGAGCAATTTATTAAAAGCTGCTAATTTTAGTAGGAGGCATATAGCAATAGTCGGGATTACTTACTCTTTTCCTTCTCCTCGCACTGCTTTTTTAGGCGGTCATAAGTCCGCTCAGCTTCCTTCACTCCGATTTCTCGTAGATCTTGGTATTTAATATGAAGAGCGTCGTATTTCTTCGTCATGTCACCAAGCTTTCGTCGCAAGCTGGGGTCCCCTCTCTCTGTATCCGATGTGCTTCCGGCTCGACGTCTCTGAACCGAATGTTGTACATATCGTGATCCGGCCTTCGCATTGTGGGCAGTTGCCGCAACCGATTCTTCAATAATATCCATCATGCTTGCATCTATCTCTATTTCTGGAACCTGTGACTCCAAGATCACTTTCTCAGGACAAGGGTCTTCGTTCAGTTGCTGTTTAGACACGGCCTTCTTTCGCCCAGGACGTGACTTCGGCTTTTCCAACGATTTTTTAATCTCAACGACGGGAACACTTTTTGAGGGCGCTTTTCGTCTGCCAGCGGCTCCTTCGACTGTCTTAGCCATGACAACCGATTCTTCTACAACTACATCCTCCATCACAACATCTCCTTTGGCAAACTCGTCTACCTCCTCCGTCTCTTGCGCATCCTGTTGGTTCGTTTTGTCTGCTAAAGCGGGTCGTCTGCCCCTCCTAGCTACTGGCTTCTTTCCTTTTGCCTCCAGACGTCCGCTCGAACGGCGCGCTGAAGCTTGTGATTTGGTGACCTTCATCGGTGCGATCTTCGGTCTTCCGCGACCTTTCTTGATTGTCTGCTCAGTCGCAGGCAATATACGAGATGTAGATTTCGTGTCGCATCGACCCAATAACTCATCCTCAAGGTCCGAATCTATCAAACCCAGCAATGTCACGTTCCGCTGTTTCGTTTTTGACATTGGGTGGTTGTGAAGGTAGCGCGATGGATAGACGCGTCTGAGGGGAGACTTTGCACAGGGCTGGAGTGGTGCTTCTGAAGACTCCTTTTCGGTGAGAACAATAGAGCATGTATCGGTCGTCGCGAATCGAGGTTGCACGCTAGTTAAAATGCTGGGATGCTATGTCGAGGTGAAGATTGCAGAGTCCTTGCTAGTGGGGATGATGATGGGTTGTTTACACCTCCAGGTTGTTTTGATACTTCCATTTTGGGCGATCCTAGGCGGGTGTCTTTAAAGAGCGCTAAATCCATCCCTCGTCATCTGGCGCCCGAGGCAACCTTACGAGCCACATGTGGTGGCGCGGCCACGAATTCATATGCCAACAAATGACTCCGATAAGCCGTCAACAACCTAGGTTTTAGAAGATTTCTGTTAACGCTCCCATACATCAGTTGCGATGGGAGATCCGCCTTCCAGGAAGTATGGTCTCATACAAGAGCTAGTACTTCTTGCAGTTTCAGTAAGCTATTCCTCCGCGCACGATTCCCCCAATATTCTCATGTGGTCATCCTAATACTATACCTAGTTAGGTTCTATGTGGTATATAGCGCGGAGCATCGTATCGAACCTACCAACAATAAGTGACCCTGAGAAAGAGCAGCATGACCAAGCAAGGGTGAAAGCTGCTGCGAATCTTCGACGCTTGGATAGGGCGAGGGACGACTCAGACTCTGAGGATGACTCGAGAAATGGCGATGGAAGGGAAAAACGACCGCGGAAAGAAAACCTGGATTTGGACCAATACGAGAGCCAAATAGCGCTGGAAGTTGTGGCTCCTGAGGATATACCGGTAGGATTCGACGGTAAGTGTGCGCCAAACATTATGCCCAGACGCTTTTTTTGATCACGAAATAGATATTGGTGGCCTGGAAGACATAATCGAAGAGTTGAAGGAGTCGGTGATATATCCTTTGACGATGCCTCATTTATACGCCCATTCTTCGTCCCTTCTCTCTGCGCCCTCTGGCGTCCTACTTTATGGACCTCCTGGGTGTGGAAAGACCATGCTCGCAAAAGCCCTGGCACATGAAAGTGGAGCTTGTTTTATAAATCTACACATTTCCACCTTGACTGAGAAATGGTATGGAGATTCGAACAAACTTGTTCGAGCGGTCTTCTCCTTGGCTAGAAAATTGCAACCTACTATCGTCTTTATTGACGAAATCGATGCCGTCCTTGGGCAAAGAAGGAGTGGTGAGCATGAAGCCAGTGGTATGGTTAAGGCGGAGTAAGCATACGTATCTCGATTGATCTGATCTATACTCACATATGCTAGATTCATGACTTTATGGGACGGCCTTACTTCTGCCAGCGAAAGTGGTTTGCCAGCTAGTATCATGATACTTGGTGCAACGAATCGAATACAAGACATTGATGAAGCCATTCTTCGTAGAATGCCCAAAAAGTTCCCCGTATCTCTACCTTCAAAGCCCCAAAGATTACGGATATTGCAACTTTTACTTAAAGACACGAAAGTCGATTCAGAGAATTTCGATATGGACTACTTGACGAGAGTCATGGTTGGTATGTCTGGAAGTGACATCAAGGAAAGCTGTAGGGACGCAGCGATGGTACCAGTCCGCGAGTACATCAGAGAACAGCGACAGCGTGGGGTTGCTATGGCAGGAGTTACAGCGGAGTCCGTTAGAGGAATTCGGACAGCAGACTTCTTTGGCACCAAAGGAGGTCAGATCATCACTAACAACCACGCAAAAGTGGTCAAGGGGGCTAAAAAGCGCTCGCAAAAGAAAGGGGCGTCAAGTGATGAATATGAGGATGTTGAAGAGAAGTCACCGCTAGCCGAGTCCATGGATTGATCTGGTAGATCAGGTTTCATCAACCTTTGTAGAAATATGGGCACGGCGCATTCTGGAATAGGCTTGGAGTCGGATAGACCGATGAGCATGAGATATGACTACCATAATCAACTACACATGGAATCTGTACGGATGCTAGGCTAGACTTCAGAGCAAGCTTTAACGATGAATTAGTGCCTTGGACATAGTCAAAACGAAAAGTCAATCACTTTCCATTCTTCAAGTGATGAATTTGCTCTGCTCGGCTCCTGACCGGTCTTAGCAATGCGACTCTGACTGGCGAAAGCCAAGCCGATCACGTCATTCGAGCCGAGGTTTTTCCGTTGATTTCTTTGGTTCGAAAGTACCCCACATTGGAGTCACCAACTCAAACATAACAACAAAACTCTACGAATCTATCATTCATAGTCACAATCGCAATTGAACCCCCTTCATATTTCCTTTAAGTACGCCCAGACTATCGATCCTTCAACTCAACCTCACAATCGCCCTCCTTCCACTCAGCACCTACATCGAATTGAAACGCGAGAAGCTTTGTCCCCACATCCTACCAAGAAGACCCTCCTCCCCTAAAATGTCCACACCGCCAGGTCCTTCCAAAGGATCATCTTCGAGTAAACCCAATGGCGTAGGCAAGGCCATTGCTCATATCGACTTGGATGGACACAATCTTCCTCCATCCCCAGCACCTTCGAGTCCTCGCAATGGCAGGAAATATGCTCTCGCCACCGAATTGGTCTACACCGAAAGCAAAGATCAATATGGCGCCTCAAGCATGCCCATATATCAGTCTGCAACTTTCAAGCAAACTTCAGCCAACGGTGGATCGGAGTATGATTATACTAGATCTGGCAACCCAACGCGAACACATCTCGAAAGACACTTAGCAAAGATCATGAATGCAAACAGGGCATTGGCTGTGGGGTCTGGTATGGGAGCATTAGATGTTATCACCCGAATTTTACGGCCAGGCGACGAGGTTATCACTGGCGATGACCTATACGGAGGAACCAACAGATTGTTGGCCTACATGGCAAAGAATCACGGAATCATTGTTCATCATGTAGACACTACAACACCAGAAAGGGTTCGTGGGGTGCTATCCCCCAAGACAACAATGGTTCTTCTGGAGACGCCAACGAACCCTCTTATCAAGATTGTCGATATCCCTACCATCTCGAAACTGGTTCATGACAGCAACGCCCAGGCATTAGTTGTCGTCGATAACACCATGCTTTCGCCAATGCTATCTAATCCGCTCGACTTTGGAGCCGATATTGTTTACGAATCCGGAACGAAGTACTTATCCGGTCATCACGATATTATGGCCGGCGTTTTAGCCTTTAACGATCCTGCGATTGGAGATAAGATGTTCTTCACCATCAATTCTACTGGTTGTGGCATAACTCCTAACGACGCTTTCCTATTGATGAGGGGCATCAAAACTCTCGCAATTAGAATGGAGAAGCAACAAGCCAATGCACAGGCCATCGCCGAGTTCCTCGAGTCGCACGGCTTCCGAGTACGCTACCCAGGGTTGAAGTCCCACCCTCAATATGATCTGCATTGGTCTATTTCTCGAGGAGCTGGAGCCGTTCTTTCTTTTGAAACTGGCGACGCACATCTTTCCGAACGAATTGTAGAGGCAGCTAGATTATGGGGCATTAGTGTGAGTTTTGGCTGTGTCAATAGTTTGATCAGCATGCCATGCCAGATGAGCCATGCAAGCATCGACCCAAAAACAAGAAAAGAGAGACAAATGCCAGAAGATATCATTAGACTCTGTGTTGGCATAGAGGATGTCGATGATCTGATTGATGATCTCAGCCGAGCTGTAAGCATCTCCGTTCTCAATTGAGAATTTCTGCTAAACGTATATAGCTTGTTCAAGCTGGAGCAGTCACGGTCACACTAGATGGCTTCCATGCTATCGAGTCTGCTCGGGCTCTTGCCAAAGTGTCAATAGAAGACTCGGATGCCGCTGCTGCGCCCTCCTGAGACCAACCGTTCTTATATTTACATTGCATTACTACAGGCGTAACGGAGTAGCAATATGGTCCAAAATTTCTGGCGGGACGTTTACCGTCTATGCATTAAAGTGCAGTGATAGGCTCGCAATATCACAATTCGCGGTGCTTAGTCTAGTGCGGTGCTATCGGGTTTAGAAAAGCACGTTTGGGGCGTGCATGTGATCTTTGCTAGATTCTTAGCAATTTGTCTTTAAAACTAGGTGTTTTCTCATCACGCAAATGCTTGTTCTCCTTCCTCGAAAGCTTGTCATAGAGGGAAAAGCTGCCAAGATCTTGGCCGCATCCCCGCAATCTCAAGAACTTCCATCTCCTTAAAAGTGATTCTTTAGATGTTTTCTTGACAAAATATAGCTACTATCTATAGCTAGATTTGCGGCAATGCAGGGAGAGCATATGAAGTCGATTGCTTGAAATCTGAGATCTACTAGTGTTTATAATTAAGCTTCTGTCATGGTATAGAGCTTGCTTGGTCGGAGGATCATTACCAATGGCAGCTGGAGGAGGAGCAATTACAAAGCGCACGGCGTGTCACACAATTTGCAGCTAGAGTTATAGTCAAAGCCTTTGTATATGGAAGCGATACTGGGGCAGAGCATCGATGACTTTCGACTATTGACCTTCATAGTCATTTTTGATGTTTGAGGTTCGACCAGTAAGGTTACTGTATTACTCGTTGGCGATTAAGCGAGCGTACGGATGCGAGAAATTCTTCGGAAAAATCCATTGCAAACCACCAACTAGTATCTTACTTTTCAGCAATAGCCTGGTCCAGTAGCTGCCAAGAATACAAGGCTGTCGAGTGGCTGTCAACGCGCATCTTGATACGCTCTGTGCAAACCGTGGCACCTCAGCTGAAGTTCGACACAACCAGTGATTGGTTCGCCAATCGTTTTCTCTTGATGGCCTAAGTTTAGACCTCAGCCCGATGGCAATATTCTGCCTTGCCGTATCAAAATTGTTCTAGACGCGGGAGGCATGTAAGGTTGCTGTGATTGATGATATATAGACCGCTTCCTCCCGCAAAGCCCCTGTCTTAAGATCTTTCAAAAAAAAAGTTCTCCGATTATCTAATTACAGTACCACAATTGAGTCCATGTAACCATTTTGAGACAGAGGAATGTCTGTTCAAGGAGTACCAGCCACAGATGGGCTCCCAGCAGGGTACCAGGCGCATTGGAACCAGCACTACAGCGCGTGGTGAGTCTGTCTTTATGCGATTCGGGAGACTGGGCTAATACCATTTATCGTAGGTTTTACCAAAATATATACACTGGAGCCTCAGTTTGGGAGAAACCGACCATTGCAGTTGGCCCTCCTCAATCCCAGACAGCTCCTCCCTCCGGACCAGCCGTAGGATATCAGGTAGCTCCTACAGCTGCTGCGAGTACTAATTCTGCGTCTCTGCAATCAGCGATGGCTGCAGTCTCTCTTGGGTCAAGCCATCAGAATCCTGCTCAGCAGCAGCAACCTATTTACAATACAAATCGACAGACCCCAACTTATAATTCTCATCCTCAGCAAGGAGCGACTTCGCAACCAGTTTTACGGCAACAGCCTCCATATGAATCAACAACAGGTCAATCTTATCAACAGCAAACCCAGTCACATATCAGTGCTCATCCTGTATCTCAAGGGGCACAACAACAGCCAATATACAGTTCTCAACCACCAAGCTATCAGCCTCAGCAGACAACCATATCGCCTACACCATCCACCCAGTCGGCTCCTTACGGTGCCCAACCAGCTTCACAGCAATCCTACTTCCCAACTCCCTCACCAAGTGCCAGCTCCCAGACTTATGCTCCTCAGCAAACTTTATATACTCCAGCTCCAACTCCTGGAAGCGCAACGTTGCCGCAACCCGCCGCAAATCCAGCTGATCCTTCGAGGGGCGCTCAACCTCAAGTTCAACTGCAGTATGGTGTTCAGCAGCAATATACTAACCCCCAAAGCCAAGTAGGAACTCCGCAAGCGCAGCCTCAAGCCCAAGCTTATGGTGCCCAGCCAGTCTACGGACAACAGTCACAACAACAGCCACAGCAATATCCTCAAGCCCAGCAACCTTACGGCGCACAGCCCGTCTACGGGCAACAACAAGTAGCTCAAGGCCAACCCCTGGCAAGTCCAGAACTCACCTCTGCAAGCGCCCCCCCCACAGCAGCGAAGGCCGGCCTCATGGGAATGGCCGGTGGTGGTATGTTGGGAGGTCTCGCAGCCAAAGCAGGAGCTGGGAAATACTTTGGCGGAACCGCAGCCCCTTCTCCTGCCCAGCCAGCACAAGCTGCTCCTTCATCTGGAGTGCCTGTATATGGAACTCCACAACCTGGCGCGCCGGTATATGGGACTCCTCAACCGGTGGTGTATGGGCAACAGCAGCAGGGGCAACCTATGTATGGCCCACCGCAACAACAACCTGGCCAGCCTATGTATGCCCAACCTCACCAGGGCACTCCCCAATACGGCGCCGCGCCGATTGTAGCTGGAGCAGCGGTTGGGGGAGCATCAGTCGCTGGAGCCGCGATGGCACAGCCAGGAGGCGCCAAACCAGAACCGGCGCCAGCGAAAGCAGGCGGTGGAAAAGGCGTGCTTGTCGGAGCTGGTGCCGGCTTGCTTGGAGGTGCGGCGCTAGTAGGTGGTATTATGGGGATCAACAAGGAGACGAAGAAATTGAAGAAGATGTTTGGTGGAGGACATGGTGGAGGACATGGGGGTGGACATGGGGGTGGACACGGAGGGCATGGGCATCATGAGGAGGGGCATGCGGAGGAGGGCGAGTACGAGCAGGAGGAGGAGTATGAGGCCGAGGCTGATGATGGGGGTGGATGGGGGGATTTTGAGTTTTAAGAAGGCGGAGCTAAAGGAGTTCGTGGAGTTGTGCGGGGTTGGTGGGGAAAGAGGATGATGGATGATGATTTAATAAAGAAGTAACGAGACTATTTGACGGATTGTGAACCTGTTTGGGGCCTATGTTGCTGAAATATAAACCTGCGAGCAGTCTTTTCGGACTGGCGTCCAACATTCCGATGCCCTTCTTTTAGCCGAGCTTGGATGCAATCATTTCAGGGGGGCGATTCGGGTGATTCTTCCACCAGACTGTTACAGGTTCTCAGAAGGGCGAAGCCATCACAACGAGAGAAAAAATGACTTCCCGGGATACCAAATTGGTATTCTAGAAAGTGTCTATCGTCAAGGGAAAAATAATTCCAAAGCAGCCAGCAAGTCCGTCTTGTAAAGTTTGAACCCCATCCTATCGCTAAAAGAAACCCTCCCTTCATTACAGGCCATTGCCGGTCATTTCTAGTCATAACATGCAACATTGAGACAGCTTCAAGCTCTCGATTCCGGACTTTTCACAATTCCTACACCCCGTGCTTTTCCTTTGCCCCTCCGCAACGCCGACAGGAAATGATATACAAAGAAAATCGTCGGCCATAGACATGGAGAAGGAAACGAGTAGGTTAGGTACATAGAAGTCGAATGGGTCAAGACTTGAGGGCTAGGTTGAGTCTAAACAAGAAAGTTGGCATCGAAGACAGAACTGCTCCGAGAGTGACTTTCTCGTGCATGGCGTCCCGCTTTTTGCAAGGAGAATTCCGCGGGTGTTATTTCGCTGCCGTTCGTCGATAACAGCCACCTCTGGAAGGGTGTCTGAAGCTGGCGAGGGTGATCTTGAAGAGTATGTGTCCAAGATGGAGGAGTCGAGGTAGGCTCGTTACCATGTGTCGAAGTCCGCTGCCCAGACCGCGGAGAAGGTGGTGGCATGGAAGATGGTGGATGTTCTATTTCACCTCTATGGTCATCGTAGAGGTCTGCATCCGCAATCTTGCGGGGGTAGCAATAGCTAGCCAAGCGAACAGAATCTTCGCAGGTGAAGAGGTAATGTTGCAAAGGAAGAAGCGGCGGACTCGTCTCTCGATCAACAATCCCATGGGGCTCGTCGATGGCGGCCTCGGTCTGTTTTGAAGAGGATGGGGTAAGAAGTATGGACGACGAGTCCGTATGGTCCTTCTCAGTGACGCTTGAGCCTGTTTTATGGCAAGATGGTGGTGATCCAAGATCCCCTCTATGCGTGTGTGACGTGAGTTGCCCCTGTGGAAGAAACGCCTGTGGCCATGAAGCGTGCTCAAACATCAACGATCGATGATGCTCCGATGGTGATCTCCGATGTAGACTCGATGAGCTCCAAGGCGAGGACCTCTGGGGGCTTGCTGGAAGACTAGTGCAAATTAGAGCTGCTCTCAAGCGTAATAAGAATGGATGGTGAAGATTACAGAACGTCAGAAGCAACCCTATGCGTCTTGGGTATGATTTCAATCATGATTGCATCGACAATGGGATCTGAGTGACTCTCAGTATATTGCACTAAATGAGTTGACAACGATGAGTCTTATTCCTGGCTGAGAGGTACTTAAAATGATACCCTCGAACAGAAAGACGTAGGAATTCCAAGAGTCGTTTTCCACGAGGACATAACGCATTATAAAAAGGACCCTGGGCTTCATTGGATCCAAAGTCAAGGGCCAGGAACGCGCCACAGTAAATTGTCATGCATATAAGGCAATGGTCCGCAAATCCAACGTCTGGTCCGTAAAAAAAATGCGAACTACATTATTAGGATCGTGGCCACCCGCTCATTCATCTCTGGAGCCCTCCTCGTCCTCCATGCAGATGGCCCCTATGCCTAAAGCCAATGCCAAGAAACTGTTTCTTGGTGTATTTCCTGACCAAGCTTAGGAAGCAGAAGGAAAGTGGAACGATACAGTACGGGGTGTTCTGGTAATCTAAAATAGTTCGCACAATGGCGGGCGGACCATTGTGAGGGCTTGGGCCGTCCTCCCCCTTTATTGAGGCACCTTTGCTCGCGTACTCCAAGAGATACGCCTCATCCGACTCGCTGTGCAACCGCAAAGGAGAAAGAGCAACGAAAATAAGTGCGAAGGCTGAGCTCTTCGCGGAGAAGGGACAAGAGCGATCCAAGTTGGGCGAACAGCAAGAAAACCACGAATGTCCCCGTACAATATCTTGCAATGCAATGCGGACCAAGGGGATGCGAACAACGCAAAGGCATGGAAGGAGGAAGTACTGAGACGGGAATATGCCTTTGGAGCCCATCACTTGATTCACCCCGTCCCATTCCGCAACGATATGATCGAGGCTCCAAAATCAACACCATGCCGACTGACGAATAGCGAACTTCATAGATAGCGCGAGGAGACACGCTCGATCTCCTCCCTGAAGATAGAGAAGCCCTTCCCGCCTATGACTCCCCCCAGTGACGTGCGGGTCGTTGTGAAATGGAACACACGCGGATTAGCGACGTGTTTTGATGACGAATTCTCAAAACTCCGTGGTGGTGATGATGAATACCGTTGGTAACCCAGGCCATCTCGCCCCGAGAACCCACAAGGCAAAAGGGCAAAAGGTAGGCATCGGATTGCCTTGGTCGGCCACTTTGTCACGAGGGGCCCGACAAGTCCTGACTGGTGCATCGCCATGTCATCTGCGCATCAAATGATCTTATAATTCCACGGGATCCCTAATGAGGGTGGAAGCCAAGCTTTCTAGACTGCAGGATTCGGATGTTATAATATACTATCCCCTGATTCTTAGGTGCTCTTGCATACGCTTGTCCTCTATCGCTGTTCGGCCGCCGGCTGACTGTGAGGCTCTCGAGGGTCATCAGACGGGTGGGAAGCAATCGAGCCATCGAGAGCACGTACTGGCAGTGTGACACCGCAATTAGACGCCTTGGATCGGACTGTCCGGTATGCGGAAAGAGGTCCAATGAGGAAGGAGATCAAAGTGACGAGGCAATTCAAAACAACGGTGTTCGTCTGGCCGAATATATTGGCGAGGAAAGTCAATAGGGGTTATTCTCTTCTCCTGTTAGGGACAGTTCAGTTTATTACTCTAGGGCAGCCAAGTGGACTGTATTAAAAACACTTGGGAGTATTAGAGCGTGCTATACGTAGAGTTTTGACTTGAGCTCTTACAACCATATGTGGTACAGTACCTTTAAATTTTTAAACGAGGTTCTCTTTACTCCATAGAGACTTAACACACACAACTTGTGATTTGTCCCCATTTCAGCTTAAATATAACCAGACGTGTCTCTGTTCCGCAGCACGGGATCAGAATGGAGGAGAGTCCGGTTCATGCTCATATGTTCTGCGCAGGCGAAGGGGTTTGATGACTTCATTCAACCAGCTGAAGGGCAGAACGGTGATGCTGCATTCCGTTACTGTACATGAAATTGGACAACCATAGAAGCTCTCTCTGGCAAAGATACTTGATTTTTTGCAAACTTGGATAGTTCCACGAAACCTAACATGCATTGTCTATCAATCGCGCTTTCCTGGTATCGTTTAATACAATTCCTCCATCTATGCAATGTTGAAGCCTTTTCGCGTTAACCACCAAGCCTCTTGCTTCCAAACAACCCCCCACCTGAGAGAATCGTCAATCGTGAATCACGAATCAATTGTGTGCTTCTTCGCCTGTAGGTGTCCGAGTCCATGAGCATGGGATGTTTTGAGTTGATCTTGCGGAACACCCCCCGGAAGATCAGAAGTGGGTATCATGAGAGCACCTCCAGCGGGCTCAAGAGCTTGTGGTGACTCCGCGAATGGGGATGGGCTGCCTCCCGTTGATCAGCTACTACAGAAAAGCGGAATATATATGGCCAGAACTCACACCTCGGTCGAACGTTGCGGAGTGGTAGAAGTAGCCGTGTCAGGGTTGTTTTTAATAGCCTCTAGGGTTGGCTGGGGAGAATTTCCTCGAGGCTGAGGAAACTCCTCAACATCGACGTCGACTTCTTCACCTTGTGGCCCACAAGACTTTACCCCTTCCTCCGAATCGCTCTCGTCATTTTCATGACTATCCATGCTGCTGGCTTTACTAACAGCTGCACTGGCTGGGTTTTCTGTCCTCAAACCAAGACTTTTGCCCTGTTCTGGGCTCGCTTCATTCACTCCTTTCCAGTCAGCAGCCGCCATTTGCGGGACTGGAGAATCAACACCAGGCTCATGGATCTGCTCTTCGTTTTTGCCGTATCCAGGATCTGGATCATAAGATTTCCAAACGACAGATAGCCGATCAAAAGCTCGAGTGCCTTTCCTACTCGATCCTTTTAATCCGTCCATCTTATCCCATTCTATCTCAAATACACCATTGTCGTCAGGCTTCCCGCCTTGTTCGGGTCCACTGCCTTCAAAAAAGGTATTGAACCAAACGTGTGCTACCGCCGTGACCATTGTCCAGCCTATAGAGGCCTTGTTCCGTCGCTCAAAGTCAATGTTGATGTCGCTAGTAGGAAGAATTACTCGAGCTGATGGTTTAAATATGACCGCATTCCCACCGGACTCCAATTCCGTCGTCTCTTCATCCAGCGAACTTGAGCTGGCCGATTTAGCGTTGATCTTATCGTCCATCGGCAACTGAGAGGTTGTTTTTGAAGTCGTAGGAGCCACGGGGGCTTTTATGGTCGCATCGTTTACCTTCAACTGGGGGGCTGTTTTTGAGGTTGTAGGGGCAACAGGAACCTCGATGGTGGTCGATGTTTTCGACATTGGTACCTTTTGCTCGTTCTGCATCCCAGCCATATCAGAGATCATATCCTTGATTCCACCTCCACCAGGCGCATTGCCCTCTACTACCACCCTTTCCTTTTTGTGGAAAACATGGAAAATCTTGATTGTTTTCCCTTCGTCCACGAAACCTTCGACTTGGACCTTGACCCCTTCCCTCAACCCCCAGACATGGACTTCCATAACCTCCATTTGTCTTTCCACGTATATTTTTCCGGTCTTTGTCCATCGATCCACGTATCCCACCCACCTCAGCTGACTTGGAATAGAGACCCCCTGTCCAAAGCCTGGCCTCATCCTCCGTTCTGTAAATCGAGCAAGAGCCTCGGAAACCTCCCAGCCACACTCACTAATGAGATAACTGCAAGCCATAGTTCCGCTCCGCCCCTTGCCGGCCTTGCAATGAACAACCACTACCCTCGTCTTTCCATTCTTTCCTTCATCTCCTTCTTTGCCGTCGTTTGAAAGCCACTTCTTCATTCCTCCCATAATCATTGGGACCAATCTGAACGGTGGCGGATGATGGTCTGGCCATGGATAATGCCAAACTCGCCCATAAACCTCACCGTCAGGATAGCCTGTCCCTTCAGCCCTAAACTCCCAGATAGCCCATTCTTCTCCATGCTTATAATCTAGAAACTTCACCAGTTGGTTTAAAGGGTTTCGGTATGCGCGTTGAGGATAGGTGCTACTGGGACCAGAGGTCGCGATAATTTGATCTGTTACATAGCAGAGGTCGAGACCGGCTTCGGGGTGACGCGTGCGGGGTCCTGCAACGATTTGGCGAAGGATAGATGTCATTTCGAACCGTTTAGGTTGAGGAAGTTGACGTTTGGAACAAGTTGAAGCTGCAGAAATTGCTTCGAGGCTGCATTGTTGGGTAAAGGTTGTGAATCTTGGTAGTGCATGTCGTAGGTGAAGGTTGGACGCGCTAGGAGAGACGTCATCGAAGTAGTGGGGCTGTGCTCGATAAGGCGATAAGACTTGGACCGCGGCAAGAGAAAGACACCTTGAGAGACCGGGGATTTTAGAGTTAGAATAACTCGAGAAAATCAATTTGTACTATTATATTTAATTTTTTGATCAAAGTCTACTACTACCAGCTATCAATAACTTCATGATAGTTTCTCGGTCAAATTGTGTGCCATCCAGGCAATATAAGCCGCACAGAAGGAGAAGAGCTGCAATTCAAAACCCCGTCCTCGTCGACAGAATTACGACCAATTCAGACCTAGAATAGACCCAAATGTCCAATTAGAAAGAAAATTAGAAAGAAAAGTCTCATGTTACTATCCTCTATCTAAAACTAGGAACTAATGAGAAGCAATATATCCTAATGGGAGCAAAACGAGATGTTTTTGCATCCGTAAAACTCGAGTTGAAAAGTTGAGAGCTTCAGAAATACAATGCTCCATATAAAGACATGAATCACTTTCTTCTTCTCGATATAGCCTCAATGAAGGGAATGTTTTCAAGTACCGATCACATTCGGGATTTAAAACAGAGGTTGCGACCTTGAAACTGGCGGCATGCAGGGGAAGCCGTTAGCCGCGGTATCGCGCTAGTTTATCAATTAACTAACTAACCTTACGGAGTAGCCTTTCGCGCCTGTATCTTGCGGTGCCTCCCATCCCTTCCCCAAACTTTCCAGCACACAAACAATCCAGAACACGGGACTTAGTTCCATACACCATTGCGACCTCAGCAAGCACCAGGGTCGCATCTTCGATTCACGGTCAGCACATTCAGATGCATTTCATTGCCTCTGCAGAATCATACTTTCATTGGACCTTGATGCGTCCTTGAAATCACGAATGTGGGGGCACGAAGAAAATTGGACTCACGAAACCTCTTTGATACCCACGACGCGATCTGGACAGGCTCAGAAGGACCACATGGATCGGAAGAGGAAGCGTAAGTGACGCGCATTTATGGAACTTTAGTCGCAATTTACTGATGTCATCTCAAGGCGAGTTGCGCGAAGTGAATAGTAGAGCTTGGGATGGAGAGAAAGGTCAGTCGCGCATGTTGCTTGATAGGAGGGTGGTTTCTAATAAAGTGTATAGGAATCTACGAAGTCAACAAGTCTCTCGACTCCTCTTTGAAGAAGAATACCGCCTTCATAAAGCGCCTACGTACCGCGATCTCGGCTCCGACTTTGGCCACCTTCCTCCAAGAAATACGAGCACTGAGCCTGCATAAATACCTGTCGGAGATCATATCTGCTTGCTATGAAGGACTCTGTAGGTTAAAGTCGCCCGGTGAAATCGAAGCTGGGGTGGAGATTGTTAGCGCTCTGCATCAACGTTTTGGACCAGCAGAATTCACCGAATTCCTGGGATGGCTTGTTGGAAAGGGTCTCGCTACGCCGGAGAAGTCACTGCTGAAAACCCTTGCAGCCGATGTTAGAGAGAAGGAAGAGAAGGAAAGGATCACGCGCCAGCGTGTGCTTTTACGAGTCGTCACAGAACTTTGGCTTGTTGGAGCTTTGAGGACCTTGGACGATGTCAGCCGACCAGACGACGTTTCCAGAGGAAAGGAATCGCTCTCAGGACAATCTGCGAAGCTCCCGGATCTCAAATCAAAAACGACTGGAGTAGGCAAAGGTGGTGGGGCTGAACCATTTCCCCTCGAGGTATTGAAAGACTTACTAGGCCATGATCGCGACCATGCCAATTTGCCTCTGCTCGTCATATTCGTCAAGGCTTTCGGATGGGACATTCTAGGAGTCAGAGACGCGGGCAGTGAAGGTAGGAAAACTGTCGAGGAGGATGGCGCAACCAGGATCACCGAAGGTGCCATGGAAGCAGACGAGGATTCTCCTGTAGAGCCTACCACGCCCGACGGCTTCACTGAAGACCCTCCTCTTGCTTCACCTGAGCTACAAGAGCGCTTTCGTAACATTTTGAGACGATACTTCGACGACGTCAAAGTTCATATCATTCGAGACCAGAAGGCCATCTCCAAGCAGGCACGCAAGGATGCAGAGGCGTATGTTAAATCTGGGCAGGTCTTTGAAGATAGGCATGCTAGCTATGAGAAAGGAGTCAAGGCGCAGGAGCGACTAATAGCAAATGCACAGGTGCTTGCAGACGCACTTGGTGGTGATATGCCGGATTTGAAAGACTCTGAGGATGCTTCAGTTGCCGGGAATGGCGGTATTGGACTTGTCAAGACTGGAGAATATTTGCGCGGCGAAAGTGATGGCGCTGGTATTTGGGAAGACGAGGACGAAAGACGATTTTATGAGAATCTTGTCGACTTGAAGGGAAAAGTCCCCGGGATGCTCCTCGAAGATGGCAAAAAAAAGAAAACAGACAACGATGACAAGGTTGGCAAGAGGGTTGAGGTTTCAGAAAGTCCGGTCGAGCCAACAAAAACAAACGAGGATGACCTGTCGACAGCCATTGCCAACAAGACCGTGGGAGCACAAGTTGATGCATTGCTTGCCCGCCTTCCAGATCTCACAAACAAAGAGCTAATCGACCAGGCTGCGATCGACTTCTGCTTTCTGAACTCCAAAGCCTCCCGAAATCGATTGATCAAAGCTGTCCAAGAAATCCCTAAAGGTCGTAGCGATCTCCTGCCTTCATACTCTCGACTCGTCGCTACCTTGGGAAAGTACATGCCGGATGTTCCCAAAGGCCTCGTTGATCATCTTGATCAAGAATTTCGAAGCCTCCAAAGACGAAAAGAGAAAGAGTTTCTCGGTCAAGCTCGCCTTGGTAATATTCGCTATCTTGCCGAACTGACAAAATTCGGTGTCGTACCCGAGCATGTGATTTTCCACTGCCTGAAAGTCAGTTTAGATGATTTTTCTAGAATGAACATTGAGATCATCTGCAACTTGCTTGAGAACTGTGGGCGGTACCTCCTTCGAAACCAGGAAACATCCCCTCGAATGACCTCCTTCCTCGAGACGTTGAAGCGAAAGAAATCGGTACAGCACATTGGACAACAGGAGCGCATGCTGATTGAGAATGCTGTCTACTACGTAGACCCTCCTGTCAGAGCTGCCATTCAGCAAAAGGAGAGAACTCCCATCGACCTGTTCATCAGAAAGTTGGTCTACCTGGGCATGAACAATCGTAATTATAGCAAGATCCTAAAACAAATCCGCAGACTACACTGGGAAGAGACTGAAGTAAGTGAATCACTATCATATGGTAGATTCAACTATACTAACCTTCCATAGGTCGTTGCGATCTTGGAAAATGTTTTTTCTAAACCTGGCAAAGTCAAGTACGGCAACATTCACTTGCTCGCTATTCTAGTCAGCGCTTTATATCGCTATCATCAAGACTTCGTGATCACCGTCATCGACAATCTGTTGGAGTACATTGTTTTGGGCTTGGAGCAGAATGACTTCAAGTTCAACCAACGACGCCTTGCTGATGTCAAGTACCTTGGAGAGCTGTACAACTATCGTATGGTTGACCATCCCGTCATATTCGACATGATGTATCGCATTATGACTTTCGGTCACGGTAAGAAATTCAATGATCCTGATTTGAATATTACTGACATCCGCCTAGGCGGACCTCCCGTACCAGGCCGTGTCAATCCATTTGACATGCCAGATGACTTCTTTCGAATACGTCTGGTAGCAAACATCCTGGAGACATGCGGCATTTTCTTTAATCGTGGTGCGGCTGGCAAAAAGTTGGACTATTTCTTGTCATTCTTCCAGGTCAGTAATGAAGATCCCCAAGTCAAGAAGGTCGCTGATAGGCTCCAGTACTATATTTACACGAAGGATGCACTTCCTATGGATATCGAGTTCATTGTCCAGGATGTGTTTGCGCTTACAAGACCTCAATGGAAGCTTGCATCTAACCTCGAAGAAGCTAGCCGAGCATTTCAATTAGCCATGGCCCAAGATCAGAAGACTGCTGGGCTTGACAAAGCTACTGAGCCAGAAGAGGTTGATAGCGACGGGTCGTCAGACGATGGCTTGGGCGATGGTGAGGCAGATACAGGCCTCGCTGATGTAGATGGCGACGCAGAAGCCGAAGAAGATTCTGACTCTGACTCAGATGCTAATGTATGTCTTCCCTCCTACTCTGCACATTCCATGCTAACATATTTCAACAGGGCGAGAATGGTGATGTGGTTCGATCTGGCACTGATTCCGAAGAGGAGGCTATTTTTGTCACTAGACAAGAAGAGGAGGTCGACCCAGAAGACGAAGCCGACTTCGAGCGTGAGTATGCCAAGATGATGGCCGAAAGTCTAGAATCTCGCAAGCATGAGCGCAAGTCGACATTCGACGTTCCACTTCCAATCAGGCGCATGAATCGCGAGACCTCTACGACTAATGAATCGGCCAACGAGGAAGCCCAGCCCACCAATGCTCCCGCGATTGGCACCATGGCTTTCTCTCTCCTCACAAAGCGCGGTAATCGCCAACAGGTCCGTTCCCATGCCATAATTTCCTTGATATCACGGCTAATGGTTCACATAGACTCGTACAGTGGCTCTCCCATCCGATTCCACTTTCGCTGTTGCAATGAAAACACAACAGGCAGCTGAGCGAGAGGAACAACAGAGAATCAAGAGCTTGGTCTTGAACTATGATCTTGGTGAAGCTGATGAGCAAGATGGTGATAACGCACTTGCCCCAATATGTCCCAACCCCAATATTCACAATATCACTGCAGGAATCGATAAAGCGGCCGGAACCTTCTTCAGAACCGACAAGTCGAACAATAACCGCAGTGGACAACGAGCGAGAAAATTGCAACTCAGTGATGTCGATTGGTATGCTTCCAAAAAGACTCTTTCGGTTATTGAAAGAGACATACATCCCCTCAACCTCGAGAATCAGCCCATTGGTCGTCCAGCACCGGTTGATGTCACGTCAACGAGCCGAAACAATCAATCCAGTGCTGGACTGGCAAGGGCGGATCGCAACTCTCAGAATAAGACACCAGTCAAAGGCTCAGATGCCGCTGGTAAAGTCTCGAAAAAAGCAATGCTTACTGAACATGCATCTCGAAAAATGGCGAAAGCTGAGCCAGACAAGTAGCTCAGTTTTCGCAAAGGGATAATGCGAACCACTCCATCAAACTATCTAATATCGGTAGGAGAAACAAATCAAAAAAGCGTGCTAATGATGACCCTCGCGTTTGCCTGGGGATATAGGACTTGATTCGAATATGTAGTCTGGTAGGGGCCGAGGAAGCCGGTCTCTCTTGGTCGCTCATACACCACTATTACTTCTTCTCTACGATGAGAGACACCTCGCTCGACTTACGACTCATTGATACACTCCTCAAAAGGAGCCTTCATGAGAACGACGGAGAGATCGAGACGCACCTCATCTAGCGAACACATACACACGGTCGATGTTGACGAGCCCCCCACATTCGACGAACGAGCGAGCGGCCGAACGACCCCTTTCGATCGACAGATCGTGATGAATTTGGGTTGGTGGTGGGTGTGTGTGTGGGAGAATATGTCGAAATGGTCCTGCAAATATGGTATGGTCGATTTTGCTCAATTTGGTTGCGGAGGTGGATTGTTCTTGCGGAAGTGGTATCATAATGCGGCAAATTAAAGGCACATGGAGGAGATTGTGTGGTTTGGGGAGAGGGGTGATGTGTTGTTGGCGGATATCGCCGTGATCACTCCTTGAATTGATTCGTTTGTTTTCTCGCCATTGACGATGTCTTCTTCGATGCACATGTGTAGTGATTGTGTAGTTATTTTGAAAGCACGAGATTGATCAGGGTTATCGTGCTGTGATTGACAGAGTCCTTTGACCACCGAACGAGACGCTGTCTCAGACCCACGTCCAGGTCCCCAAGCCAGGCCAAATCGACCGTGGTCTGTCTATCACCCAACACCCCCGAGACAAGAAGCACGATGACCTCGGTAGACATCTCGAAGTCTCAGGAAGTCTCACTTCGTCTGTCACCACTACATGTGCCTCTTTTCCTTTCCCTTTCCTTCTCCTTCCCGCGTTCCAAATCGGCTCCCTAGCAAGCTGAGAACGAGCAAGCACGTCGCGCCCCGGTGGTTTGGGCCTCGAGCGCGGAAAGGGACCTCAGGCCAGCTGGTGAGGTTCGTATTCATGCGCCGGCACGAGAAGGAGAGGCTAGCTGCGGGTGCGCGATTGGGGGAAGGCAGAGTCGGGTTCGCGGGTTCGTAAATATCAGGGTCGGGGTTGCTTGTGGGGGAGGGGAGGAGGGGTTTGTGGAGGCAGTGCAAGTTGTGACGTTCGCGAGGCAGCCTTCACGCGGAGCGATCTTTGGAGGAGTGAAGTGGTTTTCTCCTCGGCGTGTTCCGGAGCTTGATTTGCGGCTCCGTGCCGTACAGACCGTATGGTATTTATTGTACGGGGCTGTATTCGCCGGGCTGGGAGGAGGTCGACGGTCGGTTTGGGACGGGGTGTCGGGCAGAAAAATCAACACCACACATCGTCGCGGTCCAGTACGTACTGTACACTACGGACCGACGAGGGGGTCGCATCGCATCGCATCTCGAAAATAACCAAGGTGTTGGTGCCCTCGTTGTCTTCGGGAGATGAATGGCTGGAGACAAGACGCCCCAAGACGGAAGGTCGAGAATGATCGCCACCAACTGAGTTGTTCGGATGAAGGCGTCACGGTGCAGGTCTCTCCGCCCCGTAGCGACCAACGGAGGCTTGCTGTGGGCGTTCGATATTGTGATGGGGGGTGTGTGAACCGCGGTTTCTCTTGCTGCAGACTGGATTTTGAAACATGTTGGACGACATTCCGCTTGGATGGAGGGATGGATGACTCGACGAGATGTGGATGGGAAAACGGGGCATGAGCCGTATGATCCCATGTCGGGATGCACAGCTACTGTATGTATGTCGTCTCGGAGGCGAAGGCGAACGGTTCCAGGGCATTGATTGCTAGACCACGTAAACAAACACATTGTTGACTTACACAGGACGTTAAAAGGATACAACAAACAAGCAAACAAACACATTGGAGAGTGGTGAGGATGTCGAAGCTCTGCTGCTCTGTACGGAGGAACCTTATGGAGGAGCACGGAGGCACTTCTAGACCGACTCACCAAGGGGTTCAGTACGGATGGAGGGGGGCGCTTCGTCGACTACCAGACCGACTCAACAGCGGACGTACGTACGGGACGGAGTGCCTGCGTCCTGTGGTGTATGGCCGTACGAAAGGGGGTTGTAAGAAGTCATGAGCACCCCCCTGTAAGGCGGTGAGCTTAGCGTCCCGCTGTTCTAGCACCTTCTCTTTCTCAACACTCTTAACTCTCACAGCTCTCGCAACTCTCACAACACTCATAAGTCAGTAAACACAATGGGATACGTTCGTAAGACGCTACGCAAAGAGCACGATACTCCTAAACGATCGCGATTTCGGTGTCTTGTTGAGCAGGGGCTCTCACAAGCAGAGGCTGCTCGGCAAGT
>MU251618.1:0-52912 GCA_019669835.1 Amylocarpus encephaloides
AGAATCTTCTTTGCCACCTTACCGATAATTTGTAATAATTACTAAGGAAATAAGTGACTCATATAACCACTATTACGTTATAGTGGCTAACACTTACATAATTACTGACACATTCACGTATGACTTTGGCAGAGGGCAGTCTTTTGATAACCCCGCATTTCAGAAGAGGAACTTTCAACTTATTACAACACCCCTAGAAGTTGAATTGCAGCAAGCTCTCGGAATCACCATAGAGAAGGTTGATGGCTAGGACTGTTCATCACAGAAGTCGGCTCTAGGGACTCAGTTGTTCTCCACGTTCGAAACTTGCAGGCAACAAGTATGAAAGCACAACGCAAGTGTGATCCCTATATATTGCAAATTGCCCTTGGAAACTTTAGTCTGTTAGAGAGCGGCCAGAATCCCAAGTCTAGGATAAGAGGCGAAGAACAAATCCCGCACACAAATACTGTGAGTCGAGATGCATGCTGCAAGTGTATACCCGACTGGCATAGAAGAAGGTTGAGGGATGGCAAGGGGACATTGTTCTATATGTAGGCTTCCGTGATGTAACGTCGCATTGGTACCCTGCTATTACTCAAATGAACGCTAGAGCCGTCAATGACTGCATTTTTGAGAGTTTAATCATATCTGTAGACATTCAAGGGTGGCTGAAGCGGAGTGACAGTAGGACATGCTTATACGCCAAGGGTACTCCCGTCAAACCAATGCATCAAGTTTCAATACATACAAAAGGGCCTGGGGATCACGAAATCTATCCTTACACATTCCAAGCGATTGATGACTTGCCAGTTGATATAATATTTGGAAGTATAACTATGGACGACTAAAAGTTTGCCACTCCGAATCCTGATTCCGGCCTCGGGAGAAATCGCCGTATGAACTTTACAGGTTGGCCCCATCACTCAGCTCAGTTTTCCATCTACATGGAGACCCAAAAATGCCAGTCACGGAAACGATCGAACCATGGCTAGAAAGACGGGATTCCTGGCAAGCCCTATGCTACTTACTACACAGAAGGTCCATTTGTGGTTACAAAAACAACTGATATGGCAGCAAAACTATGAGAGAGTTAGTTTTTATTCGTTGGACGACAACTAGATCCTCACGTTGAAGTAGCTGCGAAGATCTCGATTCTTCGACCTTCGGTAATACATGCAAGGCAAAACGAAAAGATAGATGTCGCCGCTGCGATCACGCAAAGTTGTACCTGGAGACTGTGAACACGAGATAAGAGGACTATTGACAGGATAGGAAACAGAGAAGAGATAACAGTGCTAATAATGTTGATGCAACGATGAAGTTTACGGTCGCTATAGCTTGAATAACATACTACGGCGGCCTCAATATCGGCCGGCTGGATATCTGTTTAGTGTGCAATGATTTGCTCGGAGACTTGCTACTTACAGGTCGATGAGACCTGAGCATCTTATGAAGCAGCGGGGTCACATTATCGACCAACCACCTCGAGATAACATCATTGCCAGATGGTTGTCCCAGAGCAATGAGATCCTCATCATGCGTCCCACCCCAGACGTGCTGATCATCGTCAAGAAGAGGCCGATTACCCATATCGGCACGTCCATACCATTCCCGAAAGAATTCAAGATTATGGCTGTTTGGACGGCTAGTGTTGGAGATGGCGGCCGAGTAAAAGAGATACTCGTCTGGCGAGCAGTCAACCCCAAAGTCCTAAAACAGAGGAAAGACCCCCAAAGAGACGAGCATACAATATCTTACCATCTTCTCTTGTATGACACATATCTTTTCCCATTGTTGATCCGCCCCCTTTTCACTTGCCGACAATTTAAGCGCCACCCAACTTTTCGCAAAGGATCGCCGAAACCGATCTTCGGGAAAGCTGTGGTCGAGCCTCGCTTGCTCTTGCAACTCGTCTTCGAGTTGAACTAACTCGGCCTGGAGATATAACAAATGCTGCTTATTCAGAGCTCCAAAGCGCCGGAAAATCGCAAGACCAGGGTCCTCGCTCATAAGATTCGCAATCTTGGCATTGCCGTCCATGTTCTTGCTGTGGCCACCGGAAAGAAACGACTAATCCGGTCGAATGTACTCAAGAAGTTCTTGGGCAGCTAAAACACGGAAAATCGATGATGATAAATGATTGAGGATGCATGATAGAATACACTATCGGGCAGCTATACTGCATTCAAGGTTAGCCTTATTTGGGTAATCGGGCGTATTTTGATGCATGGTAAAAATGGAGCGTCGAATTATATGGTCGTGATTATAAGTCTTGCATGAGGCACTGGAAACATATCTCCCACATACTTGGCAAGGCAGAATGCGCGCAGTCTTGTTTCTCGAGCGGCAGATTACGATTCTGTCCATACCACTTCGAACGTTGGAAATCCCGAATGGTTATAAAGAAGCTATTAAGGTCAACAACCCGTTCAACATGCAGAAAACCGCCGCCATGTCAGCGGAGGCACAAGAGGTATGCGGCTGCAGGGCGTGAGGTGGACACTTAGTATTCAAACTTCCAATACACAGCCGGATGATGAGAACACAAGAACAGCTGTTGTCTTGCAAATATGCATCTTCGACAACTGCCCCAGCGGTAAACTCGATGTCTCCGCCATATGCAATAATTCTTGCGCTACGAGCTGGATGTCGCAAGATCTTCGCAAAGCCATCCAAACCACAGAACACAATACTGAAACACCTGATACAGAGACGTATAATGGTATCGAGCTTCAATCAGTTGGAACGGTGAAGATTACATGGCATAAGGAAGGCGTGGCAACAACATACGAAAGTTATGTGAACATATCTGCCACATTTCCCAAGCCGTATCATCTGATAATCGGGCGCGATATCATGTCTTTTCATAAGTCACTATTAGAAGAAGATGACAACCCAGTTCTCGTTTTGGTCGCAGATAAAGAATCGAAAGGTGAGAACCTAACTCTGGGCCGTAGGAGAGACCCGCTGCACTGTTGCTGAACCTCTGGGGGTGGTAGAGAGCAAGAAGGAGTCGAAAGAAAGAGAAAAGGCGTCGACCGACCAGAGCGCGGAGCACAAAAAGAAGATGAAAGAAAGAGCCGAGCAGCAGGCGAAACAGAAGCCAGGGCGCAACGACAATGGAGGCTCGAGTCGCCGCGGCGGATGAAACGCCGTGAGCCACCGAGACAGAGACAGAGACAGAGATAGAGCGGTTGCTAAGGCTGGTGGGAAAACTCACTTGTAGTCGAGTTTTAAGCCTCGGAGAACGTCGACGAGGACAGGCGAGACCAATGGGTCTGGTCTTTCCCGGCGCGTGCTAAAGTTCTTGCTCGTCGACAGTGAATTCGATAACCCCATGGATGCAGGCGAATCGTCCAGGCTATATGGGTATTAGAATCAGTGTGATCAAGGTTTACGCAATTTGTTGGGTTGAGTTGAGTTTAAGTAGTAGGTTCAGGGGTTGGGTGGGAATAGGGGATATATCCGAAGCTGGTCTAAAGAAACCCGAGTCTCGAGGGGAATGTCAGCGGATCAAACGACCAGCGTTGTCCTGTTCGTTGTTTGTACAGACCTAGTCCTGAGAACTCCACTTGCTATGAAACACTCCATGCCCTCGGCTGAATAAGCTAGATGCAAATACCGCCCGCATATACCCAGAAGTCCAGTTCCTAGTACCCGGCAACTCCAACCCGGTTTCAATCTAAACTTTCAAAACTCCCAACACCGCTGGTGCAACTGCCATTACATCTCCACCCTCTCATGCTATCTCCTAATCTTCGCATCTTGCTCGTCGTCTTCTCCATCTTATCCTTGAAGGAGGTACTGATATTCTTCCTCCCGGGGACTTCCTTGCTGAGGGGAATCTCACCGTCGCCAGGAACACCAAAATACCACACCAGACCCGCTTTAAGCCCGTTGTTCTTCTCGTGGGCTTCAATCTCTAGCCACCTTGCACTCTTCTCATCTATGCTCTCGGTGACCTCGCCAAATAGGAGCGATGTTGATTTCGAGGACAGGGTTGCTGACTCGGGCTTCTGAGATTTTCGAGGTTTTATGGCCCTGATGACACCAAGGGTCTTAGTCTTGATCTTCTCCTTTTGACGCGTGACGACATGTCGGAATGATGGGCGACACTTGATGGGCGGTGTTGCCAGTGTGGTAGTAGGCGTCGGAGAAGACGCGCCTGACAATTCCTCCAAGAAAGGACGCACACAGAAACGTTCAAGTGCCCATGCCATATGCCCCCCTCCGTCCTCCTTACACTCCATTTCATATCTCGCTTCCACCTCCCACGCCCTTCTCTCGAGAAACAAGAGGAATTGAGGTCCTGGTCGCGAGATCCGGAGCCTTAGCTTATCTTCAACATAGCCATGATGAGGGGATCCACTGCCTTCATGGTCCCAAATCCCTTCTTCGGCTTGCAACACGGCGGGATGTGTAGGTAAGAGCCAGGACGAGCCGGTCAAGGGGTTGAGCTTGAAGTCTGACGATAGGATGGAGGCCGGGTAGGCGTGGTAGGTGAGGATGCGTGTGTTGCAGATGCTAGAGAGTTGAGTGTGCATGAAGGTTTGAAGTTTGGTTGAGACCGCGGACAAGGGGAAGAAGGCCGAGGGTGGAAGATAGGAAACGATATTGAGTAAGAGCTCCGGGGGAAGAGTTTCCAACTTCGGCTTTGAACTCGCCGGCGTCGATGATAGTGATTGGTTGTGAGTGTGAGAATTGGAGATGGGAACAGGCTTGGTAGGAGGCGGTGTAGGTGGTGGAGTTGGGAGGGGCGAGGAGCTTGTGGAGGGGGGTGTTGTGGGAAGTACAGATACAAAGCGCAGTGGAGAAGGGGACATGACTTTTGTTGATATCGTCGAATATCTCGGCGGGGGAGAAATTGAGGATGCACGAGACGGTGACATTTTTGAAGGTCTAAGGATGTGTTAACAATGAGGCTTTGTAAGAATTGATGGGATGATCATGATGTGTCGATGTAGGATGGAGATGCAAGATGAGCTGGCCAAGCGACAACAACAGACGTACAGTACCTCACAATACGACTCGGACAACTCCAAAACCCACAATTTTCAACCCTTGGAATGCCACAGAAACAACAGAGAAACCTCAAAGTATCTTCTCTCATCTGAACTCCAAAATGACTCGTGGGAAACTTCTCTAAGCAGAATCTTCCCAAAACGTTTGTATGTGAAATTTGAGCAGAGGCAGAAATAACCTTGGGAAAAAAACATAAATGCAAGAGAAGAATAGACTCAAGAAACTTCCTTCGTCATTTTAACCCACATGTGGCCTGCCCAGCCATCAACAAAGCCCATAGTATGACTCTTCACAGCGTTACCGTTCATCGCGTAGGTGATGTGCGCGACTGGCCATTGTGCATGTTTACTGGGAGGATGCGTGTTTCATCGCGTCTGTCGCGTCAACACGTGTTGCTTGACGCGACCATATTCTCGCTTCCATGGCAGAACGCTGGATAAGTCACGTGGAAACGTGTGTTTTGAAGGCAAACACCGCATGGCGATTTGGGGGGTTTGCTGAGAGTTTGCATTTTCTTGGATGTATGGGAGGAGAGATGAGGTTGAGAAAGGAGGAGATAGCGATTTTAACGATTACCATTAGCTAAAGCGGCATCAACCCTCAAGGCTATATAATTCAAATACGCTTCTTTAGTTGTGTAAGTTTCTTCTTATTACTGTTATACCCGTTTACTTCACAGCTGGCCGGAAAGAACTGAAACTCCTCTTAGTTGAGTACTATATTAGTGTTCCCAGACACTCTCCAGCATTGCCTCCCCTAATTAACGTTACTGTGGCCAGGTTCTAGTGGATGATTTTAGAACCCTTCGTGATATCGAGTTATCGCTTCGTGTCTAGTACTCTGCAAGCTTTCAATGGGTGCCAAATTGAAAAACACCATATTTTGATAATCTATTCTCATTTATCTTCAAATATTCCGTCGCTTTTCAATTCCTTAGGATCATCTCTACATCAACATATCCTTCTCCGAAATTCACGCTCCCCCGACTACACCCATTCCAAGTTTCAACCCTTACACCCTTTAAGTATACTCCCAAGCTCCAAACTCACTCCCCACCTGATAACTCGGCTTCAACCCCAAGATCTCCGTACAATTAAACCCCACAAAATCCGGCGTCTTAGCATTAACCTGCCAAATCCCCTCAGTAGCCGTAGGACACGCCGCAATGCCACCCTCTCCAGCATCAGGATACCTCCATCCGAACACCGTCAACGGCTCCGGGAACGCGTCGTAGATCGTGACGTTGACCCAACCGCCGCGGTAGGAGTTCGGTGGGATGAAGGCGGAGTGAGGGGCTGTGAAACCGAGGGGACCCTCGGGACGGACGTAGGTTTGTTGACCGCCGGGGACTTCGACCTGTTGATGGGCTTAGTTCGTGGGCTTGAGGGAAAGGGGAAAGAATATGGGGGGAGGAAGAGGGGGAAGAGGATGTACGTAGAGGGAAGTCAAGCCAGCAAATGTAGTGCCTTTGACGACAGGGCAATTAGGTTCAACTTGTGCTGGGCAGTACGTTGCTGGTTGCTCGAGACCGATGTAGATAGCGCCTCCTGCTGCGTTGACTGGTTTCCCATCGAGAGGGCCGGATGGTTGAGAAGCTGTCAATGTGAAAAGTTCGGCCCAGGCGAAGGTTGTGAAAGTTGTTGCCGTGATGGCAAGCAAGGAAGTGAGGGACGGCATCACTGATTAATCAAATGATAAATTTTGGTGAATTGGTGTTCTTGTATCCTGGAGAGGCCTCGGAAATTGATTGATGGACAGATATTCAAAATTGAATGGCGACAGGAACGATATTTATATCACATCTGACATGTAAGTCCGGGTGAGCTTAGTATCACGCCTCATTTCTTTCCTTGCCCTTGACAAATGAACATGTCACCTCATCCAATGTCAACTGGATGAATAAACAGTGCCCTCTCTAACATCCCACGGAAGGCATTGTGACGATGCTCGTATGTGATTAGAAAACCTTGAGAAGTCGGTGTGTTCTCGTATTAATTTAGGCACGGATGATGTGCAGAAGCGTGTAGCAAGGAGCAGGGGACATCTGGGGCATTTCTGGTGTTACCGTTATCCCGATTGGTTGTGGCAAACTTAAAGTGCTCCCTTGAATGTTGAAATGCCGTGGCCCATGGTCGTGTGGCGAGGAATTCAAACGCGGGGATAAAAGAGCGGGAGTGGTCGGTAGAGGATGGACGGGTATGCAAGGTGAGCATAGGATACGGGTGATGATGTAGATACTCCTTCTCTTTACACAACAACCACGCTTTCTCAGACACCAAGTCTCACTGTAGCATGGCATGACGGATATGGCCCGAGGTAACGAATAACGACTGACTGCTTAGATTTTCAAGATGGCTTATCGCCACTATCTTCTGTCATCAGATGGTTCTTCAAGCCTTTCTTCGTGACATTCATTGCCCTGGCAATTTCGGCCTCTTCTACTCGTAATCGGCCTTTCCCAAATTCGAGATTTCGTTGTTGACGACGCTTTTCTTCAGCGACCAGCCTTCCGCGCTCTTCCAAGGCCTTCTGCCGCCGTTCTCGATCTTTTATCTCTTTGATAGCCTCTTCCGTTTCTTCCTCTGGCACAGATTCTGGCGGCGGTGGTAGTGTTGTGATAAAGGTGTCGATTAGAGCATCTCTCGAACCTGCATCCATAGAAATGTAACGAATATCAGCAAGTATGGTTGGTGGCAAATGCGATGATAATGTTGTACTGTTAAAAGTGGAAGCAGGTTGTGCCTTGAGTAAGCTCAATAGGTCCGACTTCAAGGTCGACTGAGGAAGCTTTAGTCGATTAATGTGATCTCTGTAAAACTTCTCTCGATCTTTGTCAGCCATTGAGGTATCTCTCATCTCAGCTTCTTTCTTGTACTTCCTCTTGAACTCTGGCCAATACAACTTTGGGTTGGCATTCTTCTGAAGAAAACTGAGGTATGGTATACGAGGGTCCTTCTTCTCCTCCTTGGCGCGAAGTTCTCGAAGCAATTTAATCTTCTCTCGTGACCATTCTTCCCATACTTCTTTCCTTGCCTTCATAGTATTGAGAGCCGTGTAACGAATATCGTCGAACACCTTGCCCTCCTCAATTAACTTCTCCCAAGGACTGTATGGGTTGATACCAAAATCCTTGAGCAGATCTTTGAATAGATAAGCAGAGTCCTCATAGGATATTTCCTCTACGGCTCCTTCATCCCATTCTTCCAGATTTCCGTCATCGTATTCTCCAGGTTCTAGGCCATATTCTTGACCCATAGCGGCAAGCTGGAATGCAATATCATCCTCATCGAATTCAACCGGTTCGTCCTGACTAGGTTCCTTGGTTTTTTGTCGCTTGGATGGATTCTCTTCTCCCCCTTCTTCGCCCTCATCATCGGTCACCTCCAATTCCTCGTATTCAGCACTCTCATCCTCCCCTTCTCCATGACTTTGCGCCGCTTCTTTTGGTTCTAAAGCTGGTCTCTCGGCAGCTCCTGGAGCTCGCTCACTATTGACCTGCTTCTCCTTCTCAAGTGCCTCGGCCTTTTCTTTGATCCTTGATTGATCGAGGGCTAATATTCCATCCTTCAGTTTGTCCGGTATTCGCCAATAGCTTTGATTCTTTGCCGTATTGAACACAAAACGCCTGCCATATTTTGTTTGAACAAGTGCCCAGGGTTCATGCCCGGGAATTGGTCGACTAGACTTGGGTTTATCGTTTGGCTGCGGCTTTGGCCGTGGCCGATAATTTGCTGGTCTGTCTCCATGTTGACTCTGCCCTTGAAAACCACCACGTCCACCAGAGAATTGTCCTTGCTGCTGAGAAAAGTTGTTGAAATTTGGTCCAGCACTTGGTATTGAATTTCCAACGGCCTGATACTGCAAGAAGCTTTGAGAAGGGTCCAAAGGGGTGACTGGACTAGGCGCGACCGGCCCAGCGACAGGAGGAGCTACTGGTCGAGTGTATGTCGATTGCTTCGTCGCGGCATTGTAATAATAGGAATGGCCTGTAGGCGCTTTATGTTCTGTCCATCCTTCAGCCAGGGGAGGAGGCGCCGTCTGCTTGTGAGTTGACTTCAGCATTTTCGTCGCATCTTATTACGGCGATTTTGCGATCAGTTTTGTGAAGCACATATAAAGTTCGCGGTTGTCTACCTCTAGTAGAAATTATTTGGCATGGATGTTGATCTCAGCCTCGGCGGCCTCAGATCCAGGGCGCCGACGCTAACGGGTGACGAGAAGCAACGCGGTTCACCGTGCCTGGAGCTTAAGCTGGCTCGACAGGAAACAATTAAGGAATCCATCAACCATCTCCAACATCAAGCAGTCCTCCTTCTACAAGAAAGTGATTCTCGGAGGTACTGCATTCCTCGACCCGCGCACTCTCCATACATTGACTACCCGATCTGCCCTCGGTCACTTTCAGGATGTCGAGAAGATACGATTCCAGGGTAAGCTTCAATAGCTACAGCCCGCAGCTTGAGCTTTACTAACACAATGACCAGACGACCATCTTCTCGCCTGAAGGACGTCTGTATCAGGTCGAATATGCGCTCGAGGCTATCTCGCACGCAGGTACCGCTCTAGGTATATTAGCAAAGGATGGAATTGTATTGGCTGCAGAGAGAAAGGTGACCAGCAAGCTTTTGGAGCAGGACACTTCAGCGGAAAAGCTCTACATCTTGAATGAGTACGTCGCGACTCTTCCAGGCCATGTACGAAAGCTAACATTTGCCCAGCAACATGATTTGCGCCGTCGCAGGAATGACTGCGGATGCAAACATCCTCATCAACTATGCCCGTTCCGCTGCACAACAATACCTCCTCACCTACAACGAAGATATTCCCTGCGAGCAGCTCGTACGCCGATTATGTGATCTGAAGCAAGGTTACACTCAACACGGTGGTCTGCGACCTTTCGGCGTCTCGTTCATCTATGCTGGTTATGACCCTCAGCGACAGTTCCAATTGTACCAGAGCAATCCAAGTGGCAACTATGGTGGATGGAAGGCTACAAGCGTAGGTGCGAATAATGCCAGCGCGCAGAGTCTATTGAAGCAAGATTATAAAGAAGGTTGCGATCTGAAAGAGGCATGTGGAATGGCTGTCAAGGTTCTTAGCAAGACTATGGACTCCACCAAGTTGAGCAGCGAGAAGAGTCAGTGGAACATCTTCGTGGTGTATGCAAACTTGCTAACATGTGTACAGTCGAGTTTGCTACCGTTGGCAAGACGAAGGATGGGAGAATCTACCACCACTTGTGGGGTGCTGATGAGATCACGACATTATTGAAGGAGCATGACTTAGCGAGGGATGAGACTGGAGCGGATGGAGATCGGATAGTCAGCTAGAGATCTATGTCTCATGATAGAAAGTCCTCTGGTGGTTATGTAACAATATGGAATGCCTTTTCTAGCGAATGAGGATGCCCAGGCCCGGCAACTTTGTTGTCGTTCTTGCATTTGAGCCCTACATCAGGTGAAATACTCTGTCATGTCCCTTCCTAAACATCAACACCTAAGACTTTCTTCCCTTCCCTATCATTACTTCCCTGCGGGGAAACCGAACCCTGTCATAATGAACGGAACAGTCACTCCTTGTTTCCTAGTGAACGGAGCCAAATGTTTAGTCCTATCAGAGTAATATCACCCATGATCTTGTGGCTAAGAAAACAAATAAATGAAACCCAGGCTTACCGGACTGCTATTAAAACGCTCCTCCGGCAAGGCTCTCGGGCTTGTGGACTTTATTATTATTATTACTGAAGTAGAGTACCAAAAGACCCAGCTTCTTGTTAAGAAGCATCGCCACTACTCTCTCCCAGGTTACTGCTCTGCTTCCTCTCCATTTCCTCGTCCCTGATGCTCTGCAGCTCCCTCTCCAACGTCTTCGTCAGCCTCTCCAGTACCCACTCGGCCTCTTCTTTGTTTCCCATCAATGGACTTCTGTTGCCTACCCAACTCCACTTGACAGGTTTAGCTTCTTCTCCTGGCTCACTGCCATTTGTACCAATCTCAAGCCCTCCAAAGCCCTCATGATCAGCTTCTCCTTTTGGTTTGTTGATAGGCTTCCTATGCATCCTTGCATCATCTTCATCTTCGCCGACTAGTTTAAGATACCATGCCCATTCTTCGAATGAGTATTCACGAGACGGACTGCTATTGAGATGTTGTATGACGCTTGAGATTTCTTTGATGAGCATGAGGTGGTAGTGGTGTTTACTACTTGGTAGCTTGTCGTTGTGCTTGCCTCTCTTAAGGGCACTTTTCCGTTCCTCCTTCGCGTGACTGAAGTCTTCTTTTTGTGCTGCTGATTCGGGATCATTTTTGTGGGATTTCCTCCCCTCATCTTGGTTTGAGGATGAGGAATGCCGTCTCTTGCTATCACCTAGAATACCAGGGGGTGCCTCTTCAGGGTCGTAATCTGAAAATAGCTTGCCCAGCGAGAGTTTGTTAATAGACTCCTTGAGACTCGATTTGAACCCTTTGTCACCCGGAAGAAGGGTGACGTTCCCTACCCAGAGTGTCAAATCACGGATGACCTTGACAATTGTGTCGCCCATATTGCTGATCAAAATGGTCAGACTGGGGATGGCTAACAGCGACCAGAACACGAAGAAGGCTTTGCCGCTGTTCGAGGTGGGATAGAAATCTCCGTATCCAATTGTGAGCAAACTAGTATATGCGAAGTAAAGCGAGACGAAATAGCTCCAGTCTTGGCGTTGTTCGCATTTCTGGAAGATAGCCGCCCCTACTAACCATAGTGCTAGCCATGTTGCTCCTGATATCGCTAGTGAAGTCCATCGTCTTTTCTGCTGTGCTTCTGCTTGAACTTTGCGCATGAGCTTGAATTCTCGATGCCGTCTTTGCCGCTCGTTAAGCCATTGCGGTTGCTTCTCATGTTGTGTTGATGACTGGTGTGACTGCCGCCTTTCAGTGTCATGGATAGGTTTGAGAAGGTCGTCTTTGCGATTCTTGTACAGTTTCTTCAAGAGGCGGCGGCGTTCTTTCTCAACCATGCGAGCTCCCATTTTGACTTTGCCTCTTTCCAGAACCAGAGAACGAATGGAACCGATTACTAAACCCAAGATGATAATTCCGCCGATCGCGAAAGGAAACAGTAAACTTCGGCCTAAGTGAGTTTCAGGTGAAAGGTTTCCAATTCCAATAGTGAGCAAGGTGTAATCCACAAAGTAGACAGCATCATAAAATTTCCAGCCTTCGACCCGTGTATACACAGCAGCGCCACATAGCAAGTAGGTCAAGAAACTGATCGTCTGCAACATCAGTGTCCGTTGAGAAATGGTGAGCTGGAACTCTTTGGCGTAATGCCCACGATAGGCTCCCCACACTGTTACTAGCATAAGAGAAGCGCAAATGAAGTACAATCCTGCGGCAAATATAGCATAATAGAATGCTTGTGAGAAGGCGTGTTGTGACCTTGGTTGGATAACAAGGGGTCCAGCAGCACAGGCACAAAGACCTAGTAGTGCAAATGAAGACACGTACCTAAATTGTGAGCTCAAGGCGCATTGCGAATTGGCTTGATGATTGGCTTACCATCCAATAATTGTAATGGGTTGAGCAATTGAGAAACGTACTCTCCGAGCCATGTTCAGCAGGAGGAATAAGTTCGATGCGAGAGCCACAGCCAGTTGTATTGCATTTACGATGAGCAACCTGCCAATATGTTAGTTCGTGACATTCGAATAGAAAGAAGTCTCATGTAGCGAACCATTTGGGATCTGGTGCTGTAGTAGTAGAGGTTTCTTCATTTTCCCCGGGCTGGATTTCTTGTCTCCAGTGTCCAGCCAGGGCACATATAGAAAAGGCGGAAGCCATAGGGCCAAAGGTCCCAGCTATAAGGGGGAAAGCAGTACTCGCAAACCACCATAATCTAGAAATAGTTAGAATTCGACAAATTCAACACCACAGTAATAGTACATTCCTAGCAAATAAAAGCTCCCTGGTGGTCCATACATAATGCGGTGTAAAGAGACAAAGGCCTTACGCTGGCTCGAGATAGGCCTGTTCATCCTCCTCGCCCTCGCCTTGTCCTCTAGAATACTGATATTCGACATCTTCTGCCCTGTCTGCGATCGGATCGTCGAGTCCTGGGTCATTCATCTGTATGAAGTGCGACTAGAAAAAAGATAGTAGTCAATGCCAAGAAAGCATGAAGATACGAATGTCCGAGAATCTATTTTACAAAGAAGTGCTTTCAAGAACATTTCGATTTTCGAACAACCGTGATTACTATAAGGTTATTGGCTAGATACACATGACGTCGTGAGCATTCACATTCCTTGGAACTCAACGGCACGGGACCAAACAGCGCTATGACAAAGTCACCTGATAGCGCGAGATTTAGCCGACGGCTGGCAAGCGCGTCACTGCCTCCAAGCCCGCCTTTATCTCATCCATATATCTATCTTCTTTCACACAATGTTGTCTGCTTGATATAAATATATATTATGTGCAACGAACAAAAGAGATGAGATTCATGAAACAACCTCGCCACACCGTCGAGAAAGCAATGCTTTCCCACCATGCCACCAAAACGACAACGGCAACGGCAATCCACGAAGCTGCAGAACGATTTAGGGAACAATGATGGGAGTGTTGCAGGGCCATCTAGGGCCAGGGTTAGTGGACAACAGCATATAGGGAAAGCGAGGGGGAAGGGGAAGGGAAAGGGAACCAGAGACGCTCGCAATGCTGTACCCGACATTTATCAAGAGATGCTGGCTGAAGCAATCCCAGAGCAAGCTGAAATGCCAGAAAGGCCCTTGAAGAAAAGGAAAATTGGAAGCCGGGGTGTTCACCAGAGGGCAGATGGTTCCAGGCAAAGTGTAGAGGAAGATCCCAGTGACGACGAAGATATCCAGTTTGAGGACGTTCTCGACCTCGGTGGCGAGCCGGATGGACCATCGAAGCGTCTGCAGACTGCGTTTAGAGACTCGGATGAAGATTCAGACGATGATGAACCTGAAGGGCAAGGATTTGACTTCGGTGATTTCCCACAAGAAGAGGAGAATAATAACGCCAATCTCGAGTTGAGCTTTTCTACGAAGGCGAGTCCCAGCAGAACGAAGTCCATTGCGCGAAAGAGGACTGTCACGAAGTCTGAAAAGGCCAAACGGATTGAGCTTCATAGGATGCATATTCTTTGCCTATTGTCTCACGTCAATCGGAGAAATGAATGGTGCAACGATCTCGAGGTCCAGAGATCGTTGAAACGTTTGTTGGATAAGAAGGTCTTGGCTGATCTTAGGCCAAAAGTAGAGCTCTCGCAGTTTGGCAAGACGGAGTTTCTAAAAAGAGGACTCGACAAGGCTGGTAGAATGTGGAAAGCAAAGTTTACAGTTACCTCTAAAGGCTTGCAAAGAGCCCTATGGGCTGAGGACGAGGAAGATCTGCAAAACGTAAGTGATATCCTCTAGTCGACAATATCAAACCAAATTCGTAGCCCGAGGCTCACATGTACAGTATAAATTACCGGATAATGCCGAAATTCTCTCAGAGAAAGCTGGTTTTCAAGCGACTGCAAAAGCTTTCAATGGCTCGAGAGACCTGGCCGCACAATTGTATTGCGCATTGTTACGCAGCACTGGGTTAGATGTTCGTCTTGTGTGTTCTCTCCAACCACTTTCATTTACCGCCGGAGGTCCAACAATGCCAAGAAGCTTTGTACCAAAACCAAACCAGCTTAATCCGGAGATCAGCGAAGCTAATATACAAATTCGGCCCTCTGTCATGGACGGAGCTTCAAGCCTATCATTCGGTCAACATGCTGCCAGTATCTCGGGAACGTTCTCTTCTCCTAGAAGGCGATTGGGCCACCCAAATGCAGCCGATTATTATCCACCAGACCTGAGCATGCCACAACAAACTGCACCGAAGCTGGGTCCAAGGGTCATTGTGGAGTCCCCCTACCCTGTATTCTGGGTGGAAGTCCTCGATGAGGCCCATCAAAAGTGGCTTCCTGTCGATCCTCTCGTTACGGAGTCAATTGCAAAGCCTCGACTATTTGAGCCGCCTATGGCAGACCAAGAAAACAACATGTCCTATGTTATTGCGTTTGATGATGGAGGCAATGCTCGAGACGTGACTAGGCGATATACTAAAGCTTACAATGCAAAGACGAGGAAAAATCGCATCGAATCTGTGCCTAAAGGTGATAAGTGGTGGCGGAAAACAATGAGAGCATATTCCCGAAATTGGGTAAGTGATCTGGATCAAATTGAAGATATTGAGCTGGCAGCGATTGAAGCGCGAGAGCCAATGCCAAAGAACATCACCGACTTCAAAGACCATCCGGTTTATGCTCTAGAAAGACATTTGAGAAGGAACGAGCTCTTAGTTGCCACTCAAGAGATCGGCAAGGTAGCGGCTGGTCGCGATTCAAGTCTAGCTGGCGGCAAGAAACTTGAGAGTGTATACAGACGGCAAGATGTCAAGGTTGCTAGAAGTGCAGATGCTTGGTATCGACTCGGACGCGATATCAAGATAGGGGAACAGCCCATTAAAACGATTCCTCCTAAGCAACGCTTAGATGCGGACGAGCTCGAAGAGGAGGATTGCCCCGGCACGAATCTTTACACGGAGGACCAAACCGATGTCTACAAGCCGCCTCCTGTCGTCAATGGCCGGGTGCCGAAGAATTCATTTGGCAATATCGATGTTTATGTCCCTACCATGGTACCCCAAGGCGGCATTCATTTACCATGTGAGTGAGTTGACCTCAATTCCACCCACTGCCTACTAATTCTCATAGATGAAGATTCTGCTCGTGCAGCCAGATTATTAGGCATCGATTATGCAGAGGCTTTAACAGGATTTGAATTCAAAGGACGTCACGGTACAGCTGTACTTCGTGGCGTTGTCGTCGCTACCGAATACCATGAGGCCGTAGAGGCAGTTATTGCAGGGTTTGGAGACGATAGAGCCCGGGAACAAGAGCAGCAACGCCAAGTTGCAGTGCTCAATATGTGGAAACGTTTTCTCGTGGGACTTCGTATCAAGGAGCGCATTAACGCCTATGCAAGTGACGGCGAGAGAGAGGCCGATAACGTGACTACTTCAGACAATACTAGTGTAAGTGACGGAGAGTATGTTGATTTCGATGACGATGAGGCAGGAGGATTCTTCCCCGAATGAAAATATCATGTTTTTCCATACCCTGAAAACCTGGAGGCCAATCCGTTTACCACGAGTCTAACTCTACTTCAACACCACTTCGCACGCTATCTACGGAAAAACGGCCCTGGTACCTGGTCCTTTCTCTTCAGCCTCTGTTCCACCGAGAGCGAACTGGAACATGGCAGCTTACATCTTTCCATCAAATGGAGCTGACATATTTTGCCCTCGTGTTCAAAGCACCACCGGAACTAAGCATGCAGCCACCATACATTGGCAGACAACCTCTTTGTCGCCGCAATCCCAATATAGCGGAAAGTAAGCGCAGAACTGAATATCGACGTAAGGATGGTCAGGCATAAGTTCTCGCTGTGAAGACATTCCATTCGGCCGGGATGAAAACTTCTTCTTTCTCGGTGAATATGGAGGTTCTAGAAGGGATTTAATGGGATCGGCTCCTCTCCGGTCTCCCTGTCGATTTCTAGAACGCCATATCATGGTGTACTACGATGGCTGGCCTTGAATCTGGCCTTTCTATGTGGTCAAATATTACACCAGAATTTCGAGGGAACTCCTGAATAGAATTATACTCCCATCACTTTAACCCACCTTCTGCATACTACCCCCCACACGCTCGCAATCATCTGGAAATCAGGCGAATGCAGTCATCCATCCATGCCAGCTGGGCTTGTAGTAGGTTGTCAGAGTCGGTCTGCTACGGAAATCTCCGTGATTCTTACTCCATATCACTTCGGTTTCGGTGCATTTGAACACTTCATATGCGAATCGACCATCAAATTAGGAGCGTGAAAGCATCACAACTCTCGTAACAGATTTTGAGATAGCTGCTAATATACCTCTCCATCACGTCCGTGTCAACTTCTCCTAACCCACACGTCACTTCATTGTGTTTTAACATGGTATTCGGCAAGTGACGAGTGTGTGCTCATTAAAAATTTCATGCCTTCGTTTCCTTCTGATGTTATTCTATCATATGTTTCAAATCTATATCTATGGAGATATGTATCCTACTGGCCGAGTCTCGGTCTAATTCTGCACATCTTAGAGGTACCGCAAACAAGTCGTATAATACTTTCGCTTGACTTCATTGAGGCTGGTCGCTTCCATTTTTTATTATACCACTTCCCCCAGAAGACGCCACCTCCCAAAGCTTATGGGAAGAAACCATGGTGCCACAATATTTTGGCTAGTCTGGTATTATTGATTATGGGATGGCTCTGGCATTCTTATAAGCTTCATAATGTCATGAAGTACATCATATAATATGATTATCATTAGGTGTCTCGATGGAAAGACTGTACTGAAGCCTCTTGCTGTGATAGGTCGGCTTCGGTACTAATTACCGTGACTGGGAAAGGCAAGAGAATCAATAACTTCTATATCGGGACATCTGAGGCTGAAAACAAGGGACGCTCATACGCGCAGTTATCGCTACGCTAAGCTCGCCATGTTCTGCTCCAGCCGGATGTCCGCAATTTAGGGTCTTGTCAGCTCAGCCTAGATACACACCTAGTTGGTATTAGAGGATCAAATATTCGAACTGGGATAGGCAACCAGTTCTGGGATGTGGTCATGCTAGGCACATTCGGATCAATGAAGTAGCATTCGGGAAGGAGGCTGTTACGGTCTCAGCACACACTGTTCTCTCCAGTCTGGTGCAACATATAGTCTAAGTTTCATTGCCACCTGAGAAGAAGTAGGCCACGTTTTCGAGAACCTCCTCGGTCAGATTTGAGGAAGCTGGGCACTGCAAGTCCTATTGACCTTCTGCATTTCCCCAACATTTTTATTCTCTCATTCTTGACAATCTCTCAGTCAGCGTCACTTGATGTCTCTCTGACGATGAGTGCAACACCTCCAACTCGGGACGACATCTTGCCCTACACAAAAGGCTTGACAGGAGTCAATCTTTGGCTCAATGACGTGACCAGGTATGAGAATCTATATCGAGCGCTTGCGTTTCTTCATCTAATCGACTTCACATAGCAATGTATTATATGGCTCGTTGGCCCTCATTGGGTTGTCCGTATTTTTGCTTCGCTGTATACGATTAGGGTGCAATCACCTCAGGCTCATTTCAACCTTCGCTATATCGGGCGACAAACAGAAGTTTTGGATTTATGCCGGCGGATTCTTGCCAAAGTTCAAACGGCATCTAGTCGTAGCGCCACTCATTCATAAACGACACAACAGAGAGCTTCAGATCTCTTCGGCCGTCAATGTTGGAACACTTCCATCCAGACTTCACAGTCTCTTCCTCTCCTTCTACATCCTGACCAATGTGTCTTACTGCTGTATGTTGGATTATCACAATCAGCCAAAGGCAGCAGTTCTTGCAGAGGCTCGAGGGCGCACTGGTCATCTCGCGGTCATGAACATGGTCCTACTTTTCGTCTTCTCTGCGAGAAACAACCCTCTAATCTCTTTTCTGGGAATAGCGTTCGATACGTTCAATCTCTTCCATCGCTGGGTGGGTCGTCTTGTTGTCATAGAGGCGCTGGCTCACACTTTCATCTGGGGCGTGAACAACTATGCGGTCCACGGTCTGGAGGGTCTCGCAGCTCATCTTCGGGAGGATATGTTTCTAATATCTGGAATGGTGGCAACAATTGCGATGGTCCTCATCGTCATACAGTCGGTCTCTGTCGTTCGTCACGCTTTCTACGAAACATTCCTTCACCTCCATCAATTTCTGGTCGTCATCGTCCTTATTGGTATCATTACACACTGCCAGAAGGACAGCCTGCCCCAAAGGTCTGTCATGTACGTTCTCTTGTCAATCTGGTTCCTGGAACGATTTATTCGCCTATTGAGGATGTGGTACCGACGAGGAGCAACAGCTGAAGTTCAAGCGCTTGATGGTGGCGCCTGCCGTGTCACCTTCTATGTTCGTGGAAGATGGTCGAAGTCAGCAGGGAGTCACGTCTTTGTATACCTACCTTCTGTATCACTATGGATGTCTCATCCTTTCAGTGTGGCGCGGGTGGACCGAGGACCATATGCCCCCGACCACTTTCTCAGCACCGCCGAGTCGATGGAGTCACTGGATGACACCGAACGAGACTTCAAGTCATACCCAAAGAAGAAAACCGCCGTATCATGCATCATTGCATGCCGAACGGGCATGACGGCGGCACTCTATCGAAAGGCACGCGACTCACCAACAGGTGTGATCAGTCTCAAGGCATTCGTCGAAGGGCCCTATGGTGGCCTTGAGAACTTAAGATCATATGGCACTGTCATATTGTTTGCAGGCGGTGTCGGCATCACTCATCAGCTCAGCCAGCTACGGGATCTGATTAGTGCATATGGCGAAGGCCGTTGTGCGACGAGGAAGGTGGTGCTTATTTGGTCCGTTCGATCGCCCGAGCAACTCAATTGGATTAAGCCTTGGTTGGACGAGCTTCTTGCCGTGTCTAAGAAAGGCTGCGAACTCGAAATCCTTCGATACGTTACTAGAGCACCTCCTGAGATCCTGGATGTGGCTCGCTGTGTCGAGACTGCAACGTCAACGGGTGTTACAGTCGCCGAATCCACGGCAAATGAGGCGCGATGCCATCGACCATTCTGCTGCGGACGGCCAGACGTGGTCGACCTCCTCAACCGGCAGTTCAAAGAAAGAGTTGGTGCCATGAGCGTTGGGGTTTGCGGACCCGGGAGTCTCGCTGACAATGTTCGAGCCGCGACCAGGACCCTGATGGAAGCTGGGAATGTTGACTTTTGGGAAGAGGCGTTCACCTGGTGATTCCGATTCGATGCTTTTTCTTTGCTTACAGATTGTGTCACCTTGCTCATGGTGTATTCCGAGATAGATTTGCCTGCATGGAACGACGGAGTTTTGGGGGGATAGAACGATTGGGGCTGAAGGAGCTTAGGAAATTAGGAGTTTGGATCCGAGATGACGCATGTGTTGCTGTAGCGAGGTGGTGCTGGTGATTAGATAGGGGGGAGGGGGGGATCGGATCTGGATCGTCGTAAATGTTTGACTTGTTTGTAATTCTTATCCATAGAGCTGGTATCTTTATCACAGCCTTGTAATGTCGTGCTCACCGTGGTCCGTCGTTGTGTACGATAAGCTGCTAACCCACGTGGGATGAGGACCACCTTGTGAGAATGTTCATGTCACATCTTGGATGAACTGGTGGCGTGGGAGAGATCGAATAGGGGGGTTCAAGGGGGGCTATATCTCATCCAATCCAACCTCCTTCTCTAGTCTTTCTCCTCTGACTTCCTCGAGCACTTCACTGGCTTCCATAGAGCCCGCGTTGTCGTTACCCCAGGAATATATCTTCAATGGAAGGGATAAAGCCTCCGACCCTCGGGTTCGGAACACTTCAGTTATAACGTTCAGCTAAGGAAGTTTGTGTAACGATGAGTGGTCTAGCCTGCATATACCGACCCTCGCCGCTACTTGTGATTCGCAGGTTGCGAACGCGAGTCAAACGCCCGTTGCCGTGAGATGATTTCAAACCGGATGCAGGGATTCAGGAGCACAGCATAAGTGACCCGTACCAATTGCTTATATTGCGTCACTTGGACAATAAGATTGATACATCCCACACAAATCGAGTCGACCGGACTTCGCCATCCACGCCAAAACATCAGGTCGCCCCTTTCCCACGGATTCAGCTCGTAAAACACCTACGGATCAGCCTCTCACCCCGGGCCCAATATAAGACGCAACAAAACAGCACCGCATCTCGCGAATCGTCAGAGCAAGACATGAAACAGTGCCTCCCCACGCGTACAGCACTCCTTCCTCACTAGCCACGCCAAAAGATACGTCTGGGAAGGGTACCTTCATCCACGGCACCCACGTTCGTAAAGCTTACGCTACGTGCCACCTAATAAGCCGAGACCAAAGACTATTCTCCCAGGCAAAGAAGGAAAAGCCACCGGCACGTGCTACGAAGCCGAGATTCGGAGAACGGCAAGCTGTAGATAGGGTAAACAGGGGGCAGGCTTATGGAGGTGTGTACATTTTATTTCCCGTGCGTAGATATGTCGACCACGCGAGAAGCCAGAGAAATAATTGAAGCAAGGATGGATGATGGAAGTGAGGCGAGCAGGGGATGTGTGCTAGTGGATGCATGTACGAGGGGGAAAAAAAACTGGTGAACCAAATACAGGACGGATCTCATGCGTGATGCATGGCTGATACAAGCTTTTCTTTGGGGTTTCTCTCTTCTACTGCTTTAAAATAGGCATACCTGCTCGAAAGGAGAGAAGCGGAGACGGAAAGAAACGAGGTGACTTAGCTCCCGCTAAATCGAGCAATGCTTCACTCCTTCGCTGAAGGCACGTATGAAGTAGGGCTCGCTATGTGCCTCCTGACGCCGCCCTCGCTGGATCCGCAGGACTGAAAACCCATACCTCATGTCAACACGTCTTGAGACTTATACCAAAAAGCGGACGTGATCATGTGTTTGGCAGTAACAACAACCCGGCGAGCGTATTACCCTTGTTCGAGGCCTCGTTGCCAGTGCTATTCTTCAACCAGCAACTCCCCAGATTCTGCCTGACGCTGTACTCGAATGTAGAACTGAACACGGCCGCTTTGCAGAGCGTGTCGTTGTTGTTGCGGTTGTAGCTCGCGCATGCCTGCGCGCAGTCTTTGAGGGAGTAGACGGTTATGGCGACGATGTCGACACTTTTGTCACGCACGGCGTTGAAGTCTTCACCGCATGTTATGGCGAAATTGTAGACGTTTCCTTTGAGGATTATGCGTTGGATTTGGTTAGTTAGGTTGGGGCAGTCGAGGGCGACGTTCTTGGGGGTTGGGGCGGAGAAGTTGCTACTGCTGGTCCTGGAGGTTTCTGTGGTCGGCGATGCGGAGTCTATAGTTGAGGTGTAAAATGCACCTGCGACCGTGGCGCATGTAGTAGGTGTAACTGTTTCAGTGATTGTCGAGAGTCGGACTTCTCTGTAGGACTGTCACTATGTATACCTACAGACGATCATGCATGTGACTTACTTGCTGGCTTCCCTTCTCGCATTCTTAACAGCAAGTGTACCTCCAACCCCCCCTCCAATTCCCGCTGCAAGAATCACAAATCCCAGTGCCAAAGATAGTAGGAATGATGAGGGTCTCAACCTAAACACTGTCCTCGCTTTCTCCCTATTTTTCGGCGCATCATTTGCAGAGGTTGATCCAGCGGGTAGTGGTGGCAAATAACCGCCCTGGTAGCCACCAGGCATTGCTGCGACCGGCGTGTAATCCCCATTATATGAATACACTTGCTTGGGCACCGTCGAATGAGAGACTTCGAGCCCAGGTTGCTGAGGGACAGCCTCAAGGGTGGACATCGCGAACAATTGAACAGTTCGGTAGAGAACGACAGACTGACATAAAACCAACAGCGAAAGAAGGAAGGAAGTACGAGTATGAAAGAGCAGCAAACCTTGAGCAATTGAATCGCGTGGGAACCCAGGGGAGTACGATGCTAGTTCGACTCTAGTCAGCGATCTGTATGCATCTTGCTGCGCCGTGCTGTTGTGCTCTTGGGGGCAAGATGATGAAGCAAGGCTGATGTTGGGAATGGTCAGTTCGGATTCAGGTTGAGCTTGGCAGCGCCTGGTACGAGATGATGGAGTACATCAGCTGTGGGTTTGTATCCACTTCTGGTGGTTCTGGGGAGATGCGAAAGTCCTTGAGAGCCTCAAGAAGATCATGAACATTCATGTCGAAAAGGCGTCACTCGACGGCCTTCAAGCGAAATGTTACCTTGCCCTCGTAGGGCAGGGGTGAGCCTATGATTTCTCACTGGCATCCCAGGAGGATCAAAGGCAACCGTCTCGGACATATTGGGATGTTGCGGCAATGATGGATGTGAATAAATGAAGGTTAAAAATATTTGGGGCTCTTGAAAGTTTGAGATTGCGCCACTTCCTGAGGGAATGCTTAGGTAAATAATATTTTTTGCAACTTGATTGGCTCGTATGTACGAGCACTGCATCTGTACGACGGCAGGAGAGCTATGCCCATTACGGCAATTTACGTGACCTATGCGACTTGGAAAACAAGGAGTATATAGCGGCTCTTGCTCGCTTCTATTCCAAAGCGAGAGGGGGAGGTAGAGGTGGAGGTAGAGGCGGAGAGGTATTAGACAGCCCTTCGCTCGACAATCAGGGAAGACCGAGTGCGAATCGCAATTTAGACCCCGGTATTGCGGCGTGACGACTTCGAGCTACCCTTCGTGTTGTTGGTGTCCTCCATGAAAAGCTCATTGCCTAATGCTTCACCATAAGCAGGCATCTTTCCTCCGAGTTGAGGGAAGCAGTAGCCAGGATGGAGGACCGTCATAGCAATACCAGCAACGACAATCATGCTACACGAAATCATCAGCAAAGCCCGCACATACAATCCATTTAACTTACACCCCCTCCATAACGACAAATTCCGTCTGGTTCCTCATAATCGGATTCGCCCATCCCCCGGCCATTTCCGCGATTCTATACACGCACCGCGCATAGACGGTCACGAAGGCGAGTGTTATGCCGATTACGAAAAGGCGGAAGAGCGTTTTGCTTCGGAGAGGTTCTGCAGAGATGGGGACTTGGTCCCAGGATCGTGTCGTGCGGATGGTATAATCGGTGACTAGGCTGATGAAGATGGTCATAGTGATGACTTGGAAGACGATGCCGGCCATCATCACGTCTGTTCCGTTGTCTCGTTGTTTCTGGTCTTCGCCGGCGCTTCCTGCGAGTCCACCTCCAGTCGCTCTAATTCGATTGTTAGCAACCGTAAACCTAATTCTGACAAGTGTGGATGGTTGGAACATGGCAGAGCTGACAATGACAAGGGCAGAAAAGAGAGGTGAGTACAGACTGTAAGAGTAAGGCAATCAAATCGCACACCACAAAGATTGACAAATAATAGCTTGCGGGGATTCTAGATTTGGCTGGCCCAAACGTCTGCACAACATGCTTAAAGATGATATAAATCCCCGCCGCAATAAAACTCGGCGCGAATATCAAACAGGAAATCTGCATATTGAATCCCAATTTCGAATATGGATTGTCATTCATGATGATTCTCCCGCCATATCCAACCACTTCAGCAATACAACCAAACGCCATGACAGAGGCGAAGAAATATGTTCGGTAGAAGGCACCCAGGCCAATCTGCGCGAGGGCAAGGAGGCCAAAGATTCCAGCGAAGAAGGCATTGAGTCCAAGATTAGGATAGTAGCCGTAAATGGTGTATTCGACCAGACATGTTGGTGTGATGCTGGTGCAACCTATGGCAACGCGTGGAGCCATTGGGGGAGAGCTGGAGGGTGGAGTATATATCGTATGGGGGAGGAAATGAATATTCTGGAACGAAGGACAACCTGGCGACGGTGTGAAATATAAACAAGAAGTTTTAGAAGAGATGGAATCGAACAAACCATTTCTTTTCTTACCGAGCGCAATGGAGGAACGGATATGAGGGTCATCTTCTTTCAAAATCTGTCTCGACTCTCATGCCTGCTCATCTTGGATTCGCATTGTGAAGCGAGTGCGAAATGCTCGCCAAGACATACTCGGTCCCTCGTTGAAGGTGATTTGTTGGTCTGGACGATACGCCTCTTACAAGCAGTACGCCTCTTGCAAGCAGGATCTAGCCACTGAGCTCATCTCGAATCAAATGGTGTTATCTCGAACCAGTAGTTTATCCGTATACGATTCCGCATTGGCAACTCTTCGCACAAGGTCACTGGCTAGCGTCTGGCCGCAACCAGACAAGCTGACGGCTGACGTGACGAGTCGACGACGACGTCTCCCTCGATGGTAAGCCAAGGAGGTACTGAGGCTCTAAGCGCATATCTTGACTCTTGAGAAGGAGAACAAAAAGACATCCCATACTCGGACGAATTTCAACTAGTGCTGACGTATTTGCAAGTACGCAAGAAAATCTTTGCTCCGCGAACCACGCAACACACGCAGCAAACAAAAATGTAGATCACATATGCCAATTGTTGGCTTGACTGGCGCGTTTATAGACGGCCGGAGAGAAAGTGAGAGACCGGCTGTAATCCATATTAAAACGCCAGCACACCAGCAAGAGCAATATGGGAAACCAATGGTGGTGAGTTCTAACGATTCGCAATGCATTGTACTTGTGAGCTCAGATTGACGAGCCCTGGGTCCCAATGACCCAGGTCATATAACCCGTTGGCCATGTGTGCTGTCCCTCACCACTTCTAACGGTCCAGCTACCAGTCGAAGCTCCGCAGTCCCTCATCAGCACCTGGACCTCCTCGGCGCTTCTCGTCCTCAGAGAAGAGACGTATCCATCGAAGACGAGAACGAAAGGTATGACGGGAATCACATATGTGAAGAAGAGATGGCCGGGCGATCGCCAGAAGTAGTATGGGGTGATGAGGAACATGAGGAGGCCCATGGCGGTTATCGTGATGAAGGAAGAAATGGTTCGTTCCTGCAATTCGAAAATCCTACAGGCTCGTGTTAGCAAGGCTGAATTTGAAACCCTCCCAGGGTAGACCTACCCAAACCCATCTGCTGTCTCGAGAGTGTTTCTCAAAATGGCAGATCCCAACTCCTTGTCGAAATGATGGAAGGCCAAGTTGTACAACCTGAATATCTTCCGTTTCCCGTCCCGATTGAGACTCGCAGGCGCATTGGACGCATCTACGGATTCAGAGACGAAGCTTAGATTGTCGCTCTGTTTGGAGGCCTCGGTCCAATCAGGTATATGTGGGTGCAAGTCCGTCAGGACGAACTTTACTCCATCCCCTCCGCCCTTCGATTGTGCTGCAGTTCTAGAGCGCCTTTTCGGGCGCGTCTTGTCAGATGGCGACTTCTTCGATGACGCCGAGGACAGTTGCGCGTTCAAATCCTTCTCAATGAATGGTGTTGGGCCTCCAGCGCCCGCGCAGAAATCGACATATGTATATTTCTCTATCTCCTCACCTAAGACATCGTAGAGTGTGCTTGCGACCAATCGGGCTGGCGAGACTTTTTGCAGTATCGGTGCCCTGAATGTCCAGCATAATGTGAGGCAGGACTGGACCTTCTCGCGCAGGTATTGAGGGAACCTGCAGTACTGTGTTAACAGCCATCAAGCTACATTTGGCGGAGGAGAGGGAGGAGAGGGAGGAGAGATAGGAAAGGCGAGGACACATTGACGCACCAGGTTTGATCATTGATCTCGTAAAAATGTACTCTCGGACATATCAGAACCATCTTTAACTCTTGGTATTGAGTTGGGATGTAGGAAAAGGAACAATTGGAATGTATCGCGTCATGGATTTGCTTGTGTGGGAGGTCGAGCCTCCGAAACGAGGCTATTAACGAGGCTAGGAAAATGCTTGATACACACCCTCAACTTCCTCAAATATCAGGTTCCCATCGTGCAACAGCATTTCTGTCGAAAGATGCATTCAACGGCATTGCTTCTCGTGGCTGTGGTCGTCCTGATCGTCGTACTTTACATCTCCAGAAGTCCCACGCTCAGAAAGCATGGGGTGGCGCTTAAGTGAGTGTTTACTTCGTTACAGTACGAGTTACCCACTGGAGAGGACCGATTTCCTCCACTCACACCACGAATACGTGAAGTTGAGCGGCAGTTTTGCTTTGGCATGATTTGCCAATCGGATTACCTGATGAGGAGATAATACAATGAATTGATGGTGTTTGCTGATGACTCAAGTATAGACGGCCTCCTAACACGCTCTTCTTGGTTGGCAATGGCCTTTTATTCCTTCAGACACGCCATAGGCTCTTCTCGTGGTTCGTGAAATGTGAACGGCTCTTTGGCCTAGAGACATTCCAAATATCTGTACCCTCACTACCAGCCGGCGTGGTAATTAATGATCCGAAGAACCTTGAATATGTCTTTAAGAACGAAGGAATATTTGCCAAGGGAGACTTCTTCAAGAGAAGATCATGGGACTTATTCGGTACGGTCTTCCCTTTGGCCTCATCTCTGTTCAAATTTTGTTGTTTTGTTGACATTTCCAGGAAATGGCATCATCAATGCGGATGGCGACCTTTGGAGAGTTCAACGAAAGGCCGGGTTGAACTTCCTTAACAATGCCAACCTCAAGATTCTCACAGAGGTCGCCCTCCCCCAGTACCTGAAGGAGAGTATCAAGCCTCTACGAGAAGTCCAAACAAGCTCCCTAGTAGATCTTCAAGCAATCTTTCACGAATTGACCACTCAGCTCATGGGGCGGATGGCATACGGTGTAAGCTTTCCTCAAGTGTGATTGTTGCGAACCCGCTTCTGACGGCGTCGATCTAGACAGAAATGCACCATTCAGATCCGTTCTCAGAGGCTTTCGACTTTGCGTCTGGAGCTACCGGGGAGAGATTTCAGAATCCTCTTTGGAAACTGACCGAGATATTCTTTGGTCATCGATTCCGAGAATCAGTCCAGGAAGTCAAATCGTTCGGGTCTGAGATAGTCAGAACTGCGGTGGCCAACAATGAGACGAAGACTGATCACGGTTTCGCGAGTGATACATCAGACACATTACAGTCTGTCTCGGGAAGCTTGATCAATTCTCTTCTTGAATCAATTGGTGACCACCAAATGGTCGCCGATGCTGCTTTGAATTACCTCACTGCCGGACGAGACACAACAGCACAGGCACTCACATGGGCATTTTACTTGATGATGCGGCATCCTCATGTCATTGACACCTTGCGTACCGAGGTTGAGAAACTCGCTGCTTCTTGTCTGAAAGAAAGTACCTCTCCGTCACTACACGGGGCATCAAGCATTGACACGTCAATTTTCCGCCCTGCTTCTCTTCCTTATGTCATGGCGGTGTTCTACGAAACCCTACGACTATTTCCTCCCGTTCCTTTCGAGATCAAGCAGTGTGAACAGGCGACAACTCTCCCAGATGGCACGTTTCTTCCTCAAGGTTCAATTGTCTTCTGGTCTATCTGGGCAATGAATAGGTCACGAATAACGTGGGGTGAAGGTGCAGATGATTTTGATCCTGATAGATGGCTTGAGAACGGGAATCTTGTCTCAAAAACAGCTTTCGAATTTCCGGTATTCAATGGGGGACCACGAACCTGTCTGGGCAAGAAGATGGCGGAGATAGTGGCGGTGCAAACCATAGCGACGATGGTGCTGGATTTTGACTTTGAGCCTATTGATGACGAGGAAAGGGAGGTTCTGAATAGCTTGACATTACCGATGGAAGACGGCTTGCCATGTCTAGTCAAGAGCAGAACCTGATTATTACCCTATTAAAGCTTCTTACCAATACTAGAGGAAACTACTGCGCGGTCAATTCTAGTTAGCGTCTATTGTGTATCCGCCACAGACACTCCCCGCGAAGTCTTACGATGACGGATCTCATCTCATCCATTCCAACTGACTATGATAATACCAGATGGGGAGTTCTCGGCCTGTCTTTTCGCGCTCTCAAACTTAAAGCCCGGATCCGCATTCTCAACCAAGGTCTTCCAGTCATCCTCATCACGCTCTCGAGAATTGAACAGTGAGAGCATTATAAGATCCATCGACCTGTGGTTTTTCAGTTGTCTTCCATATCGCCTCCCCCGCGCCCCCCCCGGCAGTCCATTGGTCACATACCTTATATCTCTCTCCTTCATCAACGGAAGACTTCCCGGTTGCAGCATCAAATGATCCTGTATAACAATCCTCGAACCAGTCTTCAACCCCGGTCTCAAATTCCTCAAGATCTTAACGCAATACTCATCAGACCAATTATGGAAGATATAGCGAATGAGGAATACATCTACCCCTTCCACAGGCTGCGGAGAGAAGAAGTCATGGGCCATAAGCGTTACTCTATCGCCCATGGAGTTTGGAATTCGGTAGGCTGAATCCGTACCAGATATCGCTTTGGGCAAGTCCTGGACGATGAACCTCAATGACGGCACCGCGTCCGCCACAAATGCACTGACATGGCCTTGCGATCCTCCGAGGTCGACCACGAGACTTTGATCGGGGAGATTGGACCAGGGGAAGTGGTCTACAAGAGCCTGCAACCCGGCGATTCCTGCGCCAGACATTGCGCCTCCGAACTGTTGGGCTCGCTCGGGGAAGGCCTCTAGGTATTCGTAGAAGGGGAGATCTGTGTTATTCGCGAGTGCAAACCCCTTGGAAAGAAATCAGACTCCCCCTTTACCACTCGCTTCGCCCGCCCCACGCACGGCTCACGAGCGACCAAGACTTACCGAAGCATTTGGCTCCTGACTCTTCCCGAACTTCACCAAAGCATCTACTGTCTACTCACAATCAGCCCACACGTCCTTCTCCGCTCATCCTCAAGATTCTTAAAACGTACTCTCGCCTGGGCAGGCCACACCTCATCAACACTCATCCCCACAACACTCCGCAGCGTCTGACTCTCCGCCAGCCGTCTCGACGCTGCCGAATGGGCCACTACGCCCTTCCTCGGCTCTCTGAAGACGCGGTGGTGCACAATGGCGAATCTTATGATCCGTCTCAAATCATGCTCGGCCATATCGCTCTTTTCGGCGAGCTCGACGAATGATATCTCGCCGTCAAGCGGGACTTGAGAAGCGATCTTGAAGCGGGAGATTGCCGTGAGGGATGTCGGGTCGGTCTTTGTTTACACTGAGCGAAACGTAGACTTCTCGGAAGGGGAAGACGAACCGAGGGCATTAGGAGACTATCAACTCCTCGGAGCAGTTGTTGGAGTTCCAAGGAGGCTTCGATGGCTGCGGCATGTGCTTGTTGGAGATGTGCTGGTGCGTTTTCCGGGAGAGCGCTGAGGCGTGCATGTTCTTCGAAGGATGGCTGTGCGAGGTTATTTTCGCGAAGATATACATCGATTTGAGCGGTACCGTGGGAGATTATGTTTGATAGTTCCACGATTCTGGAAGTTGATGCCATGACGGCGGTTCGGGTGGTCGGGTGCTGGCTTGCTATGGATTCTGGGAAAGCAAAGTATGCTATTCCTCTTTATTGTTCGGAAGAGGAGAGAGCTTCAGGTCAGTCTGAATGTTTATTGCTACAGGAGATCGCCAGCATGCTAGCCTCTAAACTGGGAACAGTACCTCGGGCTCTCTCTCATTGGTTGCGAGATCTAAAGGATCCTGACAAATCAGCCAGCTCCCAGTCAACAGGGGTCGTCAGAATTCTTTACGCACAGGCTAAAAACACCAAAAACTTAAGAACTCAGTATATTGATATTATATTTAATAACAACTACGAATCACCACTTATTACCTCGAATTAGACCTCCATTTGATCGTATTAACTCCGCGCACCTCCTAGGCATATCGGCTATTCGGTCACGTACTTCTTGAAGTGTAATTTTACTCCATTCGACCTGTAAAGCCTCCTTCATCTCCTCTTCGGAATTGAAGATTCTATGCCTAATTCTTTGCTTTAGAATACTCTAAACACCCTCTATTGGATTTAAATCAGGGCTCTGCGCAGGGTGTATAAGGTTTTTAATAACCCTTGCTCTCTTATATTATTGTGTAAGCCCTTCTTCACGTATACTGTGAGAAGGGTCACCGTCCTCTTGTAAAAGCCACGATTTATCGTCAATTTGGCGCATAGACTCGATGGCACTACAATAAATAGGCAATAGCTTCTCTACGTAGTACTTCTGGGTCATTGCATTGCCTTATACCTTCTTCTCTACCGCGTGTGGCTTCCCTGCCTCCCATTCTTGTGCCCGTAGCTTATATTCCTCCTCTGTTTCAGTTGTAGGTCGACGTCGTGGACGGGAAGGGTAAGGAGGAGGCTCTATCGCGTCGTGAGCATCGTTTTCGTCATTATAGAAGGTAAGTTGCTCAGCTTTTCCCCACTAAGAGATCTAAGTAGCAATGTGAAATCGTACACCTTTTAAAGGAGGCCGTTCTTCGATATTTTTAGGTAAATCGCGCGTTCCTTACTCACGGAGTACTCTGCCTTGTGCCTACGAAGTAGGGTCTATATGTGCTTTATCGGTATAGACGATATGATCGAAGAATCTAAAGAGAGAGTCGTAGAGGCGGTCGTGACCGTAAGAGACGCGATTCTTACGATTTATAGGTGAGATCTCCTTCTCGATAAAAGCGTATATATATCTAGCCCCTCCCTTAGTATATTCCTTTAATTTCCTCTGTAATTGACGTGTCTTTATAGGTAATTGGTGGTATTGTATCTGTGCTTCGAAGGGGTGTTTTCTAACCGGATTTCGCGAAGGTGAAACAAGCATCTTGCACATCGATTTAGTAATCTTGATTTACGTCCGAGTACTTTAGAGGCAGGGCGAGTTCCTCTCTTGTTTGTAGGACCTTGCTTCTTCTAATAACGTGCTGTTCCTTCTGAAATGCCACAGTCTCTTGCAATAGACCTTAGACTACGTGTACAGCTAGAAAGCTCGAATGCATCAAAAAATCTACATCTCCTTGTAGTTGTAGCTTCCTTATTAGACAAAAGATCAGGGGATAGTGTGCGATCAGGGTGAGTACGCGTTAGTGGAGCCATAATAGCTGTTGCAAAAGTTATGAAATAGTAAAAGTCGCGATTTTACATTTTTGGTGTTTTTGGCCTGTGCATAAAGAATTCCGACGACCCCTGTTGCGGTCGTACATCACTACTAGTAAGTACCGAAGCTATGATTCGACGACGCTAGGCCTAAAATTTGTAGTACTTCGAAGTATATTTCCTCTCCGTACTCCCCATACTTCCATAACCTATTCTAATTCGCCAATGGGCAATCAGTTGAGCAAAACCGTATTCCCTTGTACGGAGGAATATGGAAGGTCCTCTTTGTATGAGTCACACACCCTTGCTTTCATGTAAGATGACCTCAATATGGATGGAAAGAGAGACCCCTTTACGAGGAGACCATTGAGGTTGAGAGATTTCAAGACTCACTAGCGAACCTCGCGAGTCATAATGAGCAAGCACACATGAGACGTATCTAAAAGTCCTGATTAAGTTCAAGTTTGAGAGCATCCCCTTGCAAAGAACAGACTAATATAACTCGAGCCATATCTGGGTTCACGACAAGGGCACTCGAACGTTTATCTCGGATTGAGGGACTATCGAGTATTCGGATTTAAGTTGCAGAGCAACCATTGCCTAGCACCTCACATACGATCATCTCTGGCAATTGCCTTTATGAAGTTGTGAGCATAGAAGCTTAAACCATGCGCCTCGATCTCTCATAATTGTGACAAATTTTGATTTGACAAAAGTTCAAGACCGTTTGCAACTATCATGAAGTGCACGGACCCCATCTCTCCCTCGCCTCCCTTCCCCCCTTTCTAGCAATCAAGCAGCTGGCTTCTCTTGGGGGTCAGAAGCAACCAAGTCCTTGCTCTTTATAACCTTACTTGCCTTTCTCAAGTATTGAAGGCCTACATTTATGATGGGATTCTTTTGCTTCGAGTCGAAGTCGATTCTCGCTTACTCCAATCCGTATAAGCCCGAGGGCTAATTTTAATATCTTTTTATTTCTCACCCGAGTAGGTGTCAGGGGTCTTGACCACCAAAAGATTGGAACCCCATTCTCCTGTAAGGCTATAAGGTGTAGGATAGACGCCACGTGATGTCGCGATGTCCTGTACGAGTGGAGGCAGATTCCAGACACATTGTCGGGACGACACCACCAAATCAATGACATCAATATATCGACGAGGGAAATAGATGAAGATTAAACGAACATAATAACAAAAGTCACCGGCACGTGAACCTTCCCGTGACCCGATGCAAACCTTGAAGAAATCATCCTCGATCGTGCAGACACACTGCACGATATATGAAGCCCATCCATTCGCCCTCATCCCTAGCACGAAAACCGTCCCTTGACCTTGCCAGCCACATGAGTGGTAGGGTTGACCGATCATGCCGGCGATCTCAACTAGTCAAACATTTCCTCCATACTAGGATCTCGATGTGTCGATGCTTCTTTCGGTGTTCTGTTCCTCGGAACACAAATACAAACTCAAATCGCGAGTCTCTGGAAGGGCTCTTCATGCATTTGATATGAGTGACCGTGGATCATTGGTATCTTGGCCACCGGCAAGACGCTGGATGTGCTCTTTCTGCCGGCGTTCACAGGGTCGCATCCTCATCGCGTGTCGCCATTTGTATGAATATATAAGGGGTTCATGCATGTTTACATCTGCCGAATATCTCGTGTCGGCTGGCTCAGGTTCTCGAACAGAGGCGAGAAAATGATGTGATGTGCGATAGGGTTATCTAGCGATGATCTCTGCCTTGCAAAGTTCAGAGTGTGGAGTTCTCCGAGTTCAATCGTCGATGCAATTCGCGCGTTGCAAGCGGCTGGTGGTGTTTCTTGTTCTTCTACTTCGTAATGGTTTAGTCGAATTGAAGGCGAGAAGGAAAAGGGGGGAGGCTGAACACGGCAATTGAAATCCTCGCAACTGCCGATGTCAACAACAACAAACTAGACGAAGGAGCGAAAAGGAGTCTCCCAAGCCTTCTGATCCTCTCCCCAACTTCTTTCTTCGGACTTCTATTTCTCCTTCAACCTCCCCCTACACGCCATCCCATCTACCGCTCTCCAAGCAAGCCCACTCTCCCTCCCACTGTTCCCTCCTTTAGGCACGACTTGCCTCCCGCCACGACGATTCTCCTTGTCTCTGCATCAGATTCCCATGCACCCGACGGCGAGAGAGGTCTGTCAAGGTCAAGTCAACCTCCAGCACACGCAACCATCATGGAACCATGGCACAGATCATCTGGCTCGGCATGTAATATCTGCAAATAAAGTCTCGCAAACACCCTCTCGACAAGTCATCCACTCCTTTCGCATCTTGTCGGCTACTCTAGGCATCCACCTATCCCATTCCTGCGTCTCATATGAACATGCAACACGAGTGCTACATCCGGAGGGATGGACCGTCTAGAATCTGGAGAGTCTGGAGTACTCCTCCTGACGGTGTGGAGGCCAACCCATGGCGGGAAATCCTTCATCCCAAGAAATCGGCGCCATACAAGCTCATCAATTAATTTTTTTCGGGTCTTACAATTCCACCAGTTCTTTCTTTACTTCACAGAATGGCCCAAGATGAGAATTATCTGCATCTGCTCTTCAGCTGCCCCGCCGTTGTCCTCTGACCAGAAGGGATAATGCTGAAGACAACGCAGACATACGTAGCGGCTTCGACTACGCCGCTCAGCAAAGCGAAGCCTCGGCCACAGAATTACCAAACTTTTGATGTTTTCTGTTCCGATTTCATCTGCCGCTCCGTGACTAAGGAATGGCGGCGGGCCCCATTCCCAAACTGTCTTTCTTGAGATGCTCCACGTCCCTGTCAGACTCTGCTTAGTGCCAGAGACGGCGGACTGCATGACTTAAGTAAGCATGTATCACAAGCGTCTGATGAGTCCTTTCGATCGTCCGTTGAAGTTCTTCGGCAGCTGTCTTATACGCTGGGAATACCTCGTCTTTCGCTAAAAATAATTGAGTGGCTGCGGCAACGCATATCTCATACCCCCCTTGAAGAGACGACGACCTTGGGCGCGGGCCCATCGTCCCAATACTCCTTGTGTCACTGTACCTTAAATCTGTTTTACCGTGCCGCGCCGCGAGGTGCGGTGGGGAGCTCGCATCTGGAAGATCTAACTAACATAGGGATGCTTCGGTCTATATATACCGCTGCCGAAGTTCTGGCAATTCCCGGTTATCCTTGTTGCATGTTTCTTGTGCCTTTATCTTATATACCCCCGTTGGACCTCCACCTTCGAGGATATATGAATTGAAGGTGTCGCGATACGTATTTGTTTGATTCTGTCTATCGCTTTACAGCATCATCATGATTGCGGAAACGTTCATTGGACTTATAGTAAACAATTGGCCGGTGGTGCTATGTGTTGCTTTCACAGCATGTCTCATCAACAATCGATTCAATCGAGGTCTAAATAAATATCCAGGTCCATTTCTTGCGTCTATAACCGACTGGTGGAGGTTTTGGATTGTATACAGACGGCGACCAGAGGTTGAACATATAAAGTTGCACGCGAAACACGGCGATGTCGTTCGATTAGGTCCTAACGATCTATCATTTGCCGATCCTCAGGCACTCAAGACGATATATGGACTGAATAAAGGGTTTACTAAGGTTCATCTGCATCATCCTCAGATCAAATATGGACTACTAATCAATCTTCCAGTCAGAATTCTATCCTGTGCAACAATCAGTAGCCAACGGCCACCGACTTCCATCACTCTTCAGTTCGACTTCAGAAACATTCCATGCTCAATTGCGAAGATGTGTTAACAGCGCCTTTTCTATGTCGACGTTGGTCCAATATGAACCATTCGTCGACTCAACTACGGAATTGTTCCTATCTCAAACCGAGAAAATCTACGCGCAGACTGGAGACGTCTGTAACTTCTCCCGCTGGCTTCAATTCTACGCCTTCGACGTTATCGGAGAAATGACCTACTCCAAACGCCACGGCTTCGTGGAGGAGAACAGAGACATTGACGGAATCGTTCAATATCTAGGCAAGCTCTTCGACTACGTAGCACCCATCGGTCAAATCCCATGGCTGGACCTGTTCTTCCTTAAGAACCCACTCTATCTCATGGCATCTCAATACGGCCTCATCGACTCCACCTTCCCCGTCGCGAAATTCGCAAAGGCAAGGATGGCCGAAAGATATCCCAGCGCCGACAAAGCGAAATCCACATCCGTACTGCCAGAAACCGAACCAAAAGCCGCACTCCCTTCACAACCAGATCTCCTGTCCAAATTCATGCAAGCCAAAGAAGCACGACCGGAATTCATGAACGACACCCTCGTCACCACTATGGCCGTCAGCATGGCCTTCGCAGGCAGCGAAACCACGGCTATTTCCCTGAGTTCCGTCTTCTACTTCCTCCTTAAGAACCCGCCCTGTCTCGCTGCTCTCTACCGCGAGCTCGACTCCAGGGATAAAGAGGGATTCTTCAAGGGCGAGAATGGCATCGTGACTTGGTCTGAGTCGCAAGAACTCCCGTACCTCGACGCCTGTATTAAGGAATCCTTTCGTCTTCATCCGGCGCCGGGCCTGCCCATTGAGCGGGTCGTGCCGAAGGAGGGTGCTGAGATCGCAGGGCATTTTATTCTGGGGGGGACGATCGTTGGGTGCAATGCTTGGGTTGTGCATCGTCGTCCTGAGATCTTTGGGGAGGACGTGGAGATCTTTAGACCGGAGAGATGGCTTGTTGGCGGCGGGGTTGCTGGACAAGGGGTTTCTGAGGTCCAACCCGATGCAAATGTTGACAGCGAGGAGAAGAGGATCAAGGAGATGGGTGCGACGCTACTGCATTTCGGTATGGGTGCTAGGACTTGCATCGGGAAGAACATCTCACTGTTAGAGATCTACAAGGTGGTTCCAAGTCTGTTGAGAGGATTCGAGGTATGTTCTTACTCTATTTTCCCCTCCACCCTACCAAAACATCACTCGACATGCTCACATCTTCAAACAGATCTCCCTCGAAGACCCCAGCAAAGAGTGGACCCTCTGCAACTCATGGTTCGTCCGACAGCTCAACTTTAAAACCAAGTTCCGCCGGAGGCAAAGCGTGAAGTCTTCATAGACACGAGCGTCCTCTTTCACTTTTACCTAGCGAGCATTCATATGAGCGTAGCATATCCTAGCACTATGTCTTAGCACTATGAAAGAGAAAAAAAGCAATATTGTCTAGACCACGCTTTGACATGCCATGAGCCGTGCCATCTTTCTCATCTGACATAGACCTCCCGATCTACACTTCCAAACCCGCTCAAGACCTACGAGTATTTGATCACACGGCCCTACCCTCAGCTCAACCCTCACATAGCGAAAAACCCCCCCTCTCCTCGCCTAGCGCCAGATTCCAACTCCTCGATCTGGATCTTCCTTCCACCCTCTTCCCACGCCGAATCCTCCTATGTAACAACGCCACCTCATCTACCGAAACCCTCACCACCCACGTCCATCCCCCCGCAAGGAAAACGCCTGCAACCGATCCCCTCTCCCTAGCGCTGGAGCCCGTGACCAAGAATTTACCAAGCAAGCGAGCGCCCCCTCGCTTAACCCGAGCTTCCCATGCTCGTAAGCCTAGCATCCAATCGCACGAGAGTGACATCACACCGCCCCCCCAGCCTCTCAAACCGCAGTCGTCATGATGATGGTATCTTCCCTTCCCACGGCCCGGACAAGAGCGAGGATATCGAGAGGAAGTCGGAACGTTCTGCCCTGTACGTATCCGGCTACTTACGCCTTCGTTTGTTTCTTCTACACGCTCTTGGGTTCCAACGAACATCATCATCAGGAATAAGTTGACTTCGAGTTTTGTAACTTGAGGACCAACTTACGGGAGGTAACTCAAGTCCTATTCGACCTGGGGTTCGAGGTTAGTATTTCATCGGCTTCCACCTCTCGGCAAAATAATTTCACACAAAGGCATCTCCAGATGGCTGAAAACTTCATTCGTTGTTTTCTCTACAATCTAACTCTCTCTCTCTCCTCATCATGTAATCTATCATATTTTACCTGTCGCCCTATTTAATCACCCAAGAACACCAGATACTGCCTCAGGGTATCGTATTATTCCACAAAACGCCACTCACAATGTATAATGCTAAACTGCCCCCTTCTCTCCATTTCTGATTGTCACGTATCACTTCCTGCTCTTACCCTTCCCCTTGCCACCACCACTCCCGGAACCGTTCGATTTCGTCTGCAGTGGTTTCTGAGCTTGAGCTTGTGTCTGACTAGCTTCAGGCGCTCCACTGACAGCCCTCTCCTCCTTCTGATATTCTGTGGCCCTCCTCGCCTCATCCAGAGATGCCTCTAACCTAGCACTAGCGACCTTCCTCGCAAGCTCTGCGGCTGCAGCCTCGGCAGCCACCTGCGCAGCCATGTTGGCTTCGCCATTCCACGGTGTAGATGCAGTACCGGGGGCTGGAGACGCTTTTGGGGCTTGAGCACGAGCTTGCGCCTGAGCCTGCGCCTGCTTAACGGGGACAAGGTCACGGACAAATTTCTGGGCCTCCTCAGACCCTTCCATGACGAACTTGATGGCTAGCGTAGCGCGTTCCTTCAAGTACTCATTGTGCCCATCGTACACGCAACAATTGAGCAGAGGCATGATCCCTCCACGATCGAGTAGCTGACGCTGAACGATTGGGTTGCCAGGTCCGTTGCGGCGAGGATTGGCGGGTGCAATGAGCGATGTGAGGATGATGAGGATCTGGATCTTGATTCCAGACCAAGGAAATTTATGAGGCGTATCGTGCATTGGCGGAAGATTCGCACGAGGTCGAGGAGGAGACTGCTCTCCTAAATCATGCAGCGGAATGTTAGGTCCCCCTTGTTCATCCGGCAATTGAACTCCTCTAGGTCGTCGGCTTGGTCCTGGTACTGTACGCTCATCGATGGGCTTCCGAGCAACTCCAGCCTCGAGTGCTTTTAATAGAGTTACGAGTTCAAACACGCATTCCCACTCGATCAAGAGATGTCTCATTTCATTTATCTCGGCAATGACCGAGAGAAAGTCAAGATATTGTGACAAGCCATCCTTTGCTCGTTCCATGTCCCAAAGATCGACAGGGAAGTCGCTTGGATGGCCCTGTTGCCTGATTTGAGCTTGCGCCCAGATGAGTGCGATACAATCTGGTACAACTCGGCAGCGGAAATAGTTGTATAAGAAGTGAATGAGTTTCGCATCTCGGTTGTAGTCTTTGAGATCGTCATAAATCGGACTATCCTTGCGAGCTCGGAACATGTAATTGATGAGCCGTAGAAGTACTGTCTGTGCTGGAGAAACGATATCCTTCACAATCCGAAGAGAGTTCCACGCGTAATTCAGTAAGGCGTTGTGATGAAAAGACTCGATGATCTGAGCGGTGATCTGGAAAATGAATTGCTGGTCGTTTTGCTCCCAGACGGCGATGAAGACCAGCATTTCTCGAAGGAGATTTTTGCCACAGTCGAGAGCCAAGAACATCTTGCACCTCGTTTTCTGAAGATTCTCTCCAGCTGGAGTAAGACCAGATCCCATAGAGTCAACAATGCAAGCCTTGACTGTCATGTGCAGCGCCTCAATTTGCTTTGTGTCAAGGATATTTGGAATCTCGGTCAAGAGACCTCGTAATGGTCCCTCAACATAGGAGTCGTCATCTTCTTCTTCCTCCTCTTCCTCTCCATCATCCTCTTCACCATTGTCTTCTTGGAGTGACCTCTCGTCTGTTTCACCCTGCATACTCTGCCCCTCGTCTTGTAACTGGTCGTAATTCTCATCATGATCAAACTGGTGATCGTGCTCCTGCTCACGAGGGATGTAACGATGCATCGCGTTCTCTTTGCAGGTCTCGACTCTCGTTATAGCCTCCTCGACCGTCTCCATAGGTACAACCCATCCATCATAATTCGAATCTCGAACTCGCTTCCACCAAACGTCAATCTCGTGCGAAACCCGTGCGTATAACCGGTCTTGTTCATACTTGTCCGACACATCCGTTCTCCAGACAGGTATAGTCGACTCCTCTACTGGATTTCTATCACCCAGAGTAGGGTTGTCAGGTAGTGGCCCAGCAGTATAGCCCGAGGGCACATCTGCATCGTATTTATCGAGCAACTCTGCAGTTTTGCTATCAATTTCACCATGCCGGAACAGCCAGTTCTCAACCTCCTCATGAACTTTGCCTACATCTAAACCGTCGGACGGTATATCTTGTATAGAATCATTTCGCAGGTCATTGTCGAATAACATCACAAACCAGAACGTCATTTTAAACCGGTCATTTCCCATGGTCCAATTGTGCGTATGTTGAAGACAAGTAACGAGAAGCTTCTTATCTGCATCCTGGCATTAGCATCTACATCGACCCAAATCATGTCCCGAGACCACAACTCACAAAGCTCTGTAATCTCCAACAACCTCGCTCGATCCTCATTTGTCACATTTTCCCCATCGTAGCCCTTACTGGTCACATTGACACAAAGTATAATAATCTGATGAACCGCTTTGTCGAACGAAACTGCCGCGCAGAGGTCCTGTGCCGTCTCCTTGATTGCCAGCATATTCCTGCTTATAACCAGCAAATTATTTAGATAATGGAGATCCTCTCGCAGGATATCGTAGTTCTTGAGAATAAGCGCGGCAGATTCCGGAACATCCAGACCATTCGAGACGCCATTTTCGGAGTATGATTCGCGGAGTGACCGTTGGTTGAGGTGCGGGATAGCAACACGAAAGATCTTTTGCAGACGCATCCAAATATCAACATTCTTCGCAAGATGTTCTCTGCACACCCAATATATCAGCCCTACTCCCCAAATGCAGCTCCAATCCCGAGGAAGGTAGAAGAACAAACCTAACATCCGCATTATTCAAGCTCCTATTCAGCGCCTGAGCAATCATCTTCTTCACCTCCCCCATCGTCTTATGCCCCACCCCCCTCGTCTTCTGAAAATGTGCTTCCAGCATAATCAACGCCCCACAGAACGTCCTCTCCTCAATCGTCTGGTTGTTCACACGTCCCTCCATCCCCTCGCCCCAGACGCCAGAGCCCGCGCCACTAGAGGTCGGTGAGTAGGGGAGGAGCGTTTCTCTGTTCGTGCGGAAGGTCTGCGACGTCTCGTCCCACCATGTTGCCACGGGGGTTTTGCAGTTCTGGCAGATGGTCGAGCTGTCGCGGACGTTGGGGAGCTGGTGGTCACATTCGGTGCAGTGCATGGTGGTGTTGTTGGCTGGGGGGTTTGTTTGGGAGGAAGGTTTGAGGGGAGGGGATATCTTTTTTGGTCGAGGGGTCGCTTAAATTTCGGCACAGTACGTAGTACTTCCTGTAGTTCGCCGGCGAGACTGGTTATCGAAAGGAAAATGTGACAAATTGTAGACACTATCTATTAACGTCTACTCATTCTCCAGAATATCACCATGGGAGAACAGTCGTAAAGTCGAAAAGACCATAAGAAGTTCAGACTGAGAAGAGAAGAGACATATTTTACAGTCTCATGCTCAAAGCGCTTGTTATAGTAACTGAGGACTGTTGGGAAGAAATTGCTTTCTTACAGGGTGGTCAGTGTCTACAATATGATCATGGAATCCCGCTCATTTTATACTTGCAACTCATCCAGCCATTTTGATACTCATACTACCATACCTTGCTTCCAACCTCACAAGACCACCGCAAATGTCTTCAACCGTTATTATAAAAATACAATCCCAATGGGTGCAACCAGCCACTTGGCATAAATCAATCTTTCCTCCAGAACTCATATAGTTCCAACCTCTCCGTCGTCCGACTCCTCAATGATATTTATTGACATCCCTTCTTAGGCTGCTGTTGATGATCCTCCAGCTGCAGAACTATCGTCGCCACTCTTGGGGTTTTTCTTCTTGTGTCGATTGCGCTTTCGCTTCCTCTTCACCTCCTCGGTTTTCTGATCGGCTTCTGATCCCCTGGGATCATCGGCTTGACCGTCATTGTAGCTAGTAGCAGCCAGTGGCGATACTTTTCTGGAGCTTCCCTCTTCCTCTCCTTCATTAGAGCTTGAATTCGTTTCTAGGACAACCTTACGAAAGCCACCAGAGTCGATGATGTTCTCCGTAATGCTGCCGCTTCTTGCTGCACCCCTCTTCTTACGCGGCGGCATAGCCGAGTTTAGTGACCCAACAGTATCGCCACTATCCTCACTCGTACTCCGTCTCGACAAACCTACCCCTCCGTGGGATCCGGAAGACGCTGGCCTTTTGTCGAGAGCTCCCGCGTCTACTTGTGCAGACTTTGACTTCATGCTTGGGTTAGTCGAGACTGGACGATCGGTGAATGAACCATAGCCTTGTTGTATAGCTTGAACGCCATCCTTCGCGTCCTTTCCAGCCGATCGTAGAAGTCCTTCTCCTTCACCCCCTTGGAATGCGTAGCCATCATGATATACAGGATCATCACGGTATGGTTCTGCTCGAGATTCCGATCTACCCATACCGGCTGGCTTAATCTTGACGGTTTGATATCTGGTAGTCTTGGGGTGGCTAGCAAGATTGGATGGCCCTAAGTGTTTAAGTTGCTCCCGCATGTCATCCATATTTCCTCGAACCATTTGGTGTTTTCCATCAGTACCTGTGGAGGTCCTTCGAAGGAATGTTGTCCTGGGACTTGTTGCTAGGTTCGAGGGACTATGAGTCAGATCACCTTTGCCATTGATTGCGGTGTGCTTCGAGGCATCGACAGCCTGATCTTCTGTCAAATCAATAAGTTGACCTTCTGGGGCAACAGCGGCGTTATCAGGACTCGTAACGACTTGTCCTTTTGGGACACGAGCCTTGGGAGCAGGGTAACCACGTGGGTGGATGCGTCTGATGGCTTTGTGAACATCAATGTACACGTCTGACTCATCAATGATTTCCCTATGTCAGAATTAGTCTTGATTTCAATTGGAGTTAGCGTTGAGACGTACTCTCCAATTAGCTCCTCAATAACATCCTCTAAGGTAACAACTCCAATGGCACCGAAGTTCTCACCAGGGTCTTCAGATACCAAGACCATGTGTGACTTTCCTTCCTGGAAGAAGTTGACAATATCGAGACAGCTGGTTTCTGGACGAGTTTCCGGTAGGGTTGCCAGCGGGAATTCATTCACCTTTTTGCCATCCTCAGGATCATAGGTGATCAGGATCTTGACTAGAAGCATACCGACGAAATTGCGTTCGTTTCCAGGCTCGTAGATAGGAATTCGAGAATATCCAGCACGGAGAATAGAATCCATAGTAGCTTCGTCCAAAACGGTATCGGCAGACATAGTAAAGACATAGTCCATTGGCGTCATGATATCGCCTACGGCTTTGCCCTTCAAGTCCAGAACCGCGGTTATAATTGTAACCTCGTCCTGGTTAAGTCGTGAGGTAGGATCAGATCCAAGTGTCTTGTGGAGAGTGACCAATGTTTTCAAACCCGATTTCTTATATACCGATCCATGGTCTTCGCCGAGAGCCCAGTCGAGTAGTCGTGCAGTGGGCCATGCTACGGGACCGAAAATCCACATGAGAGCTGTGACATATGGCACCATGAAAGCACCAATTTCCATACCATAGCGCGCGCAAACGGCTTGAGGGATGACCTCACCAAAGATGACTAGCCAATGTTAGCGACGTTAATTGACAGCTTAGATATGCATACCAATTAATACGGTGCTACCCACAACGGCAGGCCATCCTCCACCCAAGGAACGATCCAGTATGATCGGGAGAGTCTCATTGACAATGACGTTGGACAAGAGCAATGTGACCAGTACCCAATGTTTTCCCTTTTGCATCAAGTTCAATACCCGTTGTGCGTTTCGTTGCTCTTTTCCTTCGCTCGAGGTCGCGATGACCTGAAGATGGATACTATCTTGTCCCATAAAACTGCATCGAAAGACAATTAGCCTCCGCTATCCGAACTGAATCGAGTGACGGTTCCACTTACGCGATCGTCAATCCAGCAAAGGCACCTCCGGCCAACACCAGGACGGCTGCAATCCCTAGATAAATCCATAGTCCCGGATCCTGTGGATCCTTGGCTTCTTCCGCTGAAATGCCAAACAGGTGCTTCACCGGCGCAGCAGAGACATATGACAATTGGCAGAGACCGAGGAACAGGACTTTCGCCAGACCTAGAATTACCGGCCTCGACGCAAGATATCCATTGGAGCTCTGTGAGCTTCCACTTGAAGCTCTCGCCATCGCCACCATGTAGTCACAGCCTCGCAGTTTGCTACCACGCGGTAGTCGTCGATTGGAGGTTCTCGTGTCCTGCGCTTAATTGTTGTCCAGCACAAGCAAAGAAGGCTGTGCCTCCAGGTGTTCCCAGCTTCGTCGCGTGGTTGATTTGCGCAGAATCAAAGAGCAAAGCGGATGCTCCACTACTGAAATCGAGCTCGAGCTGTTTGCTTTGTAGCGTGATAAGAGTATACAACGTTGTAAGAGTCGTGATAAGAGTCGTAATATGATACTGTACTTACTGTACTGTAGGTATGATATGAGCTACCCCTCTTTGAGAAGATACCTCAATGCAGGGTCTTCGGTCGTCGATGAGGGCGAGGGACACAGGGTGGACCAAGATGAGGGTTGCAAGACTCTTGAAGAATGGATGCTCATCCCAATCCCAAGCTGCTTGTGTTCGTGCTCGCACTGAATAAAGGGCGGCGCGATGAATATTATTTCGAGCCTTGGCGGTAGCACCGAAGAGGAAATAACCTTTGGCGCACGGTCCACTACATTGTACAGATTTTGATAATTCGCTTAGACCCTTATTTATTGACTTTATTGCTTTTCTGTGGTATCTTCCATCAGTTGTACACCGGATGTATCTCCGAATGTATCTCCGAACGCAAGTCGGTACAAGATTCCTTTCTGTGAGTATCCACTGGTCTGATTCTCACCACGTGATTTGTGATTTGAAGCTCACGAGTGATCCAAGATTACCCGATTAGCCGCATCGTGGAACGTTCTTCCGAATAATCATAACTGTTCCAAACTGGACAGGCCACGCCACATGAGGGCTAGTCGCAGGATGATATACGAGTCTCAGCCCTCTTATTTCCATACATTCAATGGTCCTGTACTCCGTAGGTATCTGTCTGAATCATTTCCGTGGCTGAAACTTGAAAGCTATCCAAAGCTATAAGCGAGCGATGTGCATCAAGCCCTTGCACCTGCGATGTGCAACAACGTCCAGGAGGTGTACAGAAATAGATTATCACGGGATATGAGCTTTAAGGGAGCCGAGGGACCAGGGGTTGTGAAAGTGTCGACTGAGCGAAAGAACGTATTACTGTAGGTAAGACTAGTAGAAGATATTAGCAGTTATAACAAATGTGGATTCCACATGTTGTACGCCCGGGTGATTCGATCCAAGTTGGTAAGACTCCAGACGAAAAGTACAACTCTCTAAGGTAATCATTGAAGCGAGTTGGCTTGGAAGTGTACTCGTATACTTTGTCATTTAAACATCTAGAAATTCTATACAAACTGAGCATCTCAGCGTCACCTTTCAACGGTCTCCTGCTTCGAAATCTCTCCACTGTGTAAACTCTCCCCATCCCCCTTCCTCACCACAGCCTTCTTACTCGCCGTCCGCCTCACAGCCAACACAATCTCCAACCCCAATATGACAACATACACCCCAGCCACAACTCCAACGTCTGTAATCTGGTCCTCTAGCGGGTATTTTGTGCCTTTCCTCTCGTCATCGTCCATGACCAGACCTGCAACTTTTACTACATTCATGACGAATCCACCGATCCAGAGCAAGATACAATTGCTGTATACCCAAGATGGGATGCGTCCGTGGACGCCGTTCGAGAAATGCAGATATGCGCCCCCAAGAAGGCCGACGTAGATGAAGGGGAGAAGACCGATGCCATAGTTCTCCATCGATAACCGCACGATCTCTAGGGTTTCCATGAGGATATTGACCATGATGAAAGCATAGTATAGCCCGACGAGCGTCCTCTGCACGCAATTCTTCCTACTCGGCACCGATATCGTCTGGTTTTCGGGATTCAACCGAGAGGATCTGGTGAGGTGGTGGACAGCACAAAGAGCTGGGAGGGAGGCAAGGAAGAGCCATATTGGCAGCGGGAGGAGTATGGTATCTGTGAAGCAGGACGTTGGGAGAGGTGAGGAAATCGATGATGATGGACCCTGTTGAGGAATGGTTAGAGACCGACTCTAGATGTGGCATGGACCAGGAAAAAACGTACGAAGCCTTCCGGACGAACACCGCAGAGCGTCATTCTCGTTGCGCGAGGGATAGGATATTGCACCTGGCAATACTCGCAATACTTGCACTCCTATGCTTCTCCTTCGTAACTTCGAGAATCGACACACAGCAGAAGCTGAATTTTCGAGGCGTTCAATCTCGTCGCAACGCCGGTATCATCTCAAGCGTCAATCGCTCGTCACACAAACGAAAATTATATCCTTAATCGGTTGCAGATCGTCGTTCGTCCGCCCAAAGTTCTCCACTCGATTGTTTGATCGGGTCGTTTAGGCTCTTCGCTGGTGCTCTCCGCCTCCTGTTCGTCTCGTGTCTCGAGGGCGTTTCAGTACCCGCGCTATCACCAGCACGATGTGGTCGAGTCTACGACCTTGCGGGGTATTCCTGCGTCTCGCGTTTCGCGTTTCGCAGATGGAGGAAGAGATTTAGGAGAGAAAAGAGGAAAAGAGGAAGATGTCATCAGTCGTCACGACAGAAGGAATCGATACAAACAACTCATCACCACCAACCTTTCAGCCTAGGTCCGGCACTTCGCCATTCCGTCGCAAGCTCCCCGCACGCAGATTCGTCGATCCCGACTCTGACAACAAGTAGCAAGCTCAAAGGAGGGCTAAAAGCCTCGAAATTGCGCTCGGGAAGGTGTCTTTCGTTTCCTCTCGGAAGACACGCATCCCGCCGCCACGGCGAGTCGAGGTGTCCCGTTGTCCGGATGAGGTAAGGCGGAGGAGGTGCATCTAGCAATTGTTTAGAGCATTTGGCCCTACCCAGCGTCTTGCGCACACTAGTCACAGGCTTTGGAAAGTTCGACAAGGTAATGTAGGCTTTTCTTTTTTTGGCGCAGAGTGGTCTTGAAACTTGGTGGACTTGCGATGATCCCTTTGACGTGATTTACAGTACTGTAGCAGACACAGCAAGCAGTGACATCCCTGACCTGTCATCGAGGAGGCTATTTCCAGGACAAGAACTAAGCAGTTCTACAGTCTCAATGATGAGTATACTGGGGGGGGGGGGGTGTATTCATGTTAATGATTCCTATCGGTAGATAACAACATTTGCCAAGACAAACACGCCTAAGGAGCTATGTTCTAATGCAATAGCCGTCTTGCCATGGCTTCATTAGGGACAGGCTAAGAAATTGACACAAACAAACCGGATCATACACAGCTATGCAGTCTTCTTCATTTCAAGTAACTACAGGTCTCCTTGAACACGAAGGAGTGTGTCAAGCATGTTGGATTATTTTACACGCAATGAACTGTAAGCGAAACATCTCCAATAGTGCTACCCTTTTATCATCTATTCCTGCGGTTTGCATGGTGATCACTAGTTTCTAGAGGCCCGACATGGGTGTCCTTGAGATGATACGGTAGCTTAACGATTGAGAAACTCCAAAGGATTTCCGTTTCACTTTGGACAGAAGCAGTATGCAACTAGCGAAGGATATGAGTCGAGATATCGGGTCCATAGCCAAGAGGACACCCACAAACCGCCGCATTAGTCAATTCAGGGCACAATAACACTTTCGACCGTGCTCATGTAAGATTCTTCAAGTTCGGGTTGGTTCTGTTGGGACCTGGAGGCGGCGTATCGTCTGTCTATGGGGCTGAAAGCTTTGAAGTTGGAATTGTGTCTACTGTAGGCTTTAGTCTTTTCTAATCTGGATGCTCACAACGCTCCTCGGCCTTTCTCCCGTGTCGTTTAAATTACTCTTAGATCAGCACAGAACGAAAAGAAGGGTAAAAGCCAAGAGAAGAATGAAGGAAATAAATACTACTAGGGCCACAAATAGTCTAAATTGTAGCTAGGATGTCTTCAACGAAAGTTTTGTTGGAATACTCATGTCGGGTTCTTGTCGGGCTCTGGTTGGGGTAGTGGAAGTGCAGGTGCAGTTGGCATGAGCACCACCTACAGCAGCATTGCAGGAATCGACGTTGGGTTAAGCTTCATGGTTAGACGCTCGGTACATCGAAGTTTTAAGACAGGTGTAAGTGTTGGAATACCGTTTGAGAACGGCTGATTCGAAGGCTTGCTGGGTTTCCTCGCAACTAGAGGTGAAAATGAGGCAGAAATCGAAACGGCAGCAGCGGAGGATATTGGTACTCGATACATGTCGGTGTTCTGTTGGCGGCTCAGATTTGATGGCGGCTCAGATGTTGGCCGAGCGCTTATTATAGGAGGCTTCTTGTTGGTTACTGTAAGGTTACTCGTTACGACTAAACGACATGGGCCCAAGGCCGCGGACAAAACGCCAATTCGACTAGCTGCAGGAGGAACATAATGAAGCTTTCAATCCTCAGGCTAACATTGTTTCCGTATCTTTCTACATTTTATACTCCGTCGTGAGGCTGCTTGATCACCAGGTGCTCTTGGCTCAAATCCCTATCAAGGTTACCCCGTGGTGTCGATAAGAACCCCATTTGATCCCAGCTGATGATCGCCTCTGATCTCGCAAGGCTCTACTCCGTACGTATAGTTTAGTCTGGAGTTCATCCTATGTAAACAAGGCTGGAAATATGTTGGAAGATAAGATGGAATTAGCCAATAGAGTTTAAGTGCTAATGAGCCTTGGCAGGGGAAAGGCCACTTTACAGGTTGGCGTTAAGAAAACGCCACTCTTCAGAGGATTATTAAACTTTAGACATACTTCGAAAGGACACATAGCACACATGAAATAAAACATCGGAGTCAAGTCATTGACAATGTCACGTGATCACACCTGTCGCCACTGCTGTCGGTATCGCTGCTAGCCCCTCCACCCGCAGTGGAGACCAGTATCAATGGCAGCGTATTGCATGGGCATATTAATATACTGACCTCAGAGAGCCATCATTCCAGGAGGCAAGAGCAGCTTAACGATAGCCAAAGTGACGCAGGAACTAGAGGGAGCCTTCATCCTTGTTCTGATGGACAGCAATGAGGCTCTTTGAGGCTCTTGGTTGGGTTGGCCTGGCAAAGGTGGTTGGAATCTCTCTTATAGGTCAAGGAATAAGGTAGCTTGCTGTCGCTTGAGAGCTTCCAACATTGGGGGAACCGGTATTCTTCATCAATGCTTGGCAAGGGCCTGCTTGGATAGAAAATACAGAGGGTCTTTGTTCAGGTTGGCCTGGTAAAGATTGTTGGAATCTCTCTTATGAATCAATGAATACGGTAGCTTTGATGTCACTTTAAAGTCATATTTAAGGCTTTAGGTCAGACGGAACCCTTGGAACATTGTCGGTATTTTCTCTGAATGCTTCTCCTTAGACGGAAAATGCGGAGGCTCTTTGTTCAGGTTGGCCTGGCAAAGGTTGTTGTCAATGAATAAGGTAGCTTTGATGTCACTTGAAGCCATATTTAAGGCTTTGGGTGATGAGACCGGAACCCTTGGAACATTGTCAGTATTCTTTCTGTATGCTTCGCAAAGGCCTCCTTTTAGACAGAAAATACAGAGGCTCTTTGTGAAGGTTGGCCTGGCAAAGGTGGTTGGAATCTCACCTATGGGTCAATGGTTAAGGTAGCTTGCTATCACTTGGAGCTTCCAACATTGAGGGAGCCGTGTCGGTATTCTTTATTAATGCTTGGCAAAGGCTTGGATATGAGAATGCAAAGGCTCTGTGGAAAGGACACCTTTGCAACCGCCTCTTGCCACGCACCTGACTCGCAAAGGAGGGTGGATATTTTTGGCAGCTGAGTTCTTGCAACGTCTTCTGAATTGAACATACTCCGTAGCAGGGGGAGAACCCTCCTTGCACGCACAGACTTCGCCTCATTAGATTGATTTTGGGTTGTGAACACCTTTCGCCAACTGCGTCTCGCTTAATCCACCAATCAGCCTTTGGACACGATTGCCAGATCTCGCCGGCGGGTGCTTGTGATAAAGGCTGGGGAACCTTTTCGAACTTTCTCTTTCTCCCTTCAAGATACTTCCTCAACACCAATTCCTCCTTGCACATCACTTTCCTCATAGTCGCATACACTGAACATAAGTTCAACATGGCGAGAGGAAGCCAAACCTCATTTTTCTTAGGGTTGTCCTTTGTGGCATACTTTCTTTTACTCCTCTCTCCCCTCACCTTCGTTTCCACAGCCAACGCATCTGATGCGCAAGAGCCATTAGCAACAGAAGATTATGGGAGTGGTAAGCAGTCTTCCAATCTGCAATCGCAAATGCACAATCTCTAATGTGTCTGCCACACAGTTATCGGTATCGATCTGGGCACGACCTACTCTTGTGTTGGTGTGATGCAAGAGGGCAAAGTTGAGATTCTCGTAAACGACCAAGGAAACCGTATCACCCCCTCATACGTCGCCTTCACCGACGAGGAGCGATTAGTCGGAGATGCAGCCAAGAACCAGGCAGCTGCCAACCCAAAGCGAACAATCTACGATGTCAAGTAGGTGGCAATTACTCAATCCGTGATTTACAAAGCTGACAGGTGTCCTTTTCAGGCGAATGATCGGTCGAAAGTATTCAGACAAGGATGTTCAAGGTGACAAGAAGCACTTCCCATTCGACGTTGTTGAGAAGGAGGGCAAGCCATTCGTCAAAGTCGCCGTCAATGGTGTGGATAAGACCTTCACACCTGAGGAGATTTCCGCCATGATCCTCGGAAAGATGAAGGATGTCGCCGAATCATACCTTGGCAAGAAAGTCACCCACGCAGTCGTCACTGTCCCGGCCTACTTCAACGATAACCAGAGGTCGGCCACCAAGGATGCCGGTACTATTGCCGGTTTGAACGTCCTCCGTGTCGTTAACGAACCTACTGCCGCAGCTATTGCCTACGGTCTCGACAAGACTGACAAGGAGCGACAAATCATCGTCTACGATCTCGGTGGAGGAACCTTCGATGTTTCTCTCCTGTCCATCGAGCAGGGCGTCTTTGAGGTTCTTTCCACCGCGGGTGATACCCATTTGGGTGGTGAGGATTTCGATCAACGTGTCATCAACTACTTCGCCAAGAAGTATAACAAGGACAACAGCGTTGACATCACCAAGGATCTCAAGACCATGGGTAAACTGAAGCGGGAGGCGGAGAAGGCCAAGCGAACTCTGTCATCCCAAAAGACGACCCGCATTGAAATCGAAGCCTTCCACAATGGCAACGACTTCTCTGAGACTCTTACCCGCGCCAAGTTCGAGGAATTGAACATGGATCTCTTCAAGAAGACCCTGAAGCCCGTTGAGCAGGTTCTCAAGGACGCCAAGGTCAAGAAGGGTGAAGTTGACGACATCGTTCTTGTTGGTGGTTCTACCCGTATCCCTAAGGTTGTCGAACTCATTGAGGAGTACTTTGGAGGCAAGAAGGCTAGCAAGGGTATCAACCCTGATGAGGCTGTCGCTTTCGGAGCAGCTGTCCAAGGCGGTGTGCTTTCTGGTGCCGAGGGTACCGGTGGTGTTGTTCTTATGGACGTCAACCCATTGACTCTTGGTATTGAGACCACCGGAGGCGTCATGACGAAGTTGATCCCAAGAAACACTGTCATCCCAACCCGCAAATCTCAAATTTTCTCTACGGCCGCCGACAACCAACCCATCGTCCTGATCCAGGTTTACGAAGGAGAGCGTACCATGACTAAGGACAACAACAACCTCGGAAAATTCGAGCTTAGCGGCATCCCACCTGCACCACGAGGCGTTCCTCAAATCGAGGTCTCTTTCGAGCTTGACGCCAATGGAATCCTCAAGGTTTCTGCTAGTGACAAGGGCACTGGAAAGAGCGAATCTATTACCATCACCAACGATAAGGGACGTCTCACCCAAGAAGAGATTGACCGTATGGTTGAGGAGGCTGAGAAATTTGCCGACGAGGACAAGGCTACCAAGGAGCGCATTGAGGCCCGGAACGGTCTTGAGAATTACGCCTTTAGCTTGAAGAACCAAGTCAACGACGACGAGGGTCTTGGCGGAAAGATTGATGAGGACGACAAGGAGACCGTAAGTTCATTCATACATCAAATGCCAGCATGCGACTAACAATTTGCTTCAGATCACCGACGCTATCAAGGAGACCACCGAGTGGCTTGATGAGAACGCTGCCACAGCGACCACCGAGGACTTTGAGGAGCAGAAGGAGAAGCTGTCAAATATCGCCTACCCCATCACTAGCAAGCTGTACGCAGGTGCAGGCGGAGCTGGTGAGGCCGAGGAGGATGCTGACGTTCACGATGAGCTGTAGAGCCGCCCCCTTAGACTTGTGTAATTTTCGCGTCGTTTCGTTTGGGATGGATCTACTAAAATATCACTTTTGATCCTAGGGGTGTTCTGCATGGTTGCATATCGGAGCCCGCATTAAAATGCGCGAGACTTTGACCCGTGTAAAATAAAAGCATAAAGGAAGACCGTATATGATATACCCACCCTTACAACAGTTCCATGAAGATTATGATATAATAAAAGTCTTGTTGCATTACGACTGAGAAATGGTCTGGTCTTGAGAGTAGTGCTCTGAAATACCATGTCACAGAAACTCCATTAACGTCCATCCCTCCGTAACGAGAAACCCACCGTGCAGAGAAGACTTCATTGTTTGAGGATCTTAAATCTCCACCACATAAATAAATAAAGCCATAGCTAGCGTGCAGTTATTATTTGGCTATTTCTTTATAAGATTTTAGATTGAAATACGAAAATACTATGGTTGTGGTTATGCTATCGATCGTCCTGTCGCCGACGTCAAAACTCTATTTAGCTGTCTCCCCCTGATATTTTACCGCAACAAGCTTGCTTCTAAATCTCGGGACTACTATAGGAATGCCCTATCTAGAAAGAATATATCTTTAGGCTTGGAAGACATATAATGAAAGGCAACATACGTGCCGAGTTTATCCGGACAAAAAGGGGGAGGTACACAAAACGCCAAGCGTCTTACTAAGCGTAAAAGATTCACCGAGCTTATGTAATATCGTATTAGTAGTCACGAGACTCTTACTGTCAAACGGTATGTCGCGTACTATACCGAATTAGGAGAGCGTGGCGTTCTTCTAGACATTTCTATACACAGCCAGATACTATACCCCCCCTGTTTAAATTGTAATACTCCACTTGTTTTACCACTTAATTTGCCACTATTAAATTGTATAAAACTGTATAAAACACCTATGTTATTAATAACCAAATGACTGAAA